>JBBPSB010000109.1:0-52702 GCA_038093375.1 Xerocomus brunneocitrinus | reverse complement strand
TAAACTCTGTTAGACAGTTTGACATACCCGGCGGTAAAATCACGTGTGTCATACGCTTGTTACATTATACGTGTACAATACAATACATTCATCACATATACATATTTGATAATTACATGTTATTGGCCGGTCATGTATACAATAACTATCGTATCGCGCACATCAATGGGTACCTCATGTGCGCGACATATCCAGTGTCTTATGACTCGTCATTAAATATACAATTGGATATACGGATACGGGTCGGATATGCGGAGATACTAATACTAAATATATTACAATATATTATGATGTGTGTCGCGCACATAGTATATACCTTGATGTGCGCCAACACTATGTACATTTCCTTAGACGTACTCTACCCCTACCCTAATGTATTTGTCAAAATGTTGTAGAATCTGAGAAGAGTGTTTGTGAGATTGATACCCTTGGCGGCTGAGGAGAGAGAGAGGAGGAGGAGGAGGAGGAGGAGGGTATGTGAGCGAGGGAGTTAAAAGGGTTATATTGATTGACGTACTATGTTTGTCGAGGAAGATCTTTGCGTCGTCGGAGTCAGTGCCAATTTTGTCTGCGAGGGGGGATTGTTTGTCGAGGGCGGCGATGATGAAGGTGGAAGTCATTGTGATGAAAGGGTTTACTTGTTTTGCGCCTCTCTTGTTGCGCTCTGTCCATGGCATTGTTGCATAGTAGTTAGCGAGCTGAGAGGAAGACCAGTCCTTGTGGGTGTCGAGGGAGGAGGGAGCGTAAACCTTTGGGGTCAAACCGGCGAATATGAGTGCGATGAACATGGCGATGGCGTGGAGGGGTTTTTCGACGGGATTGTAGTTGGATGCGACCCATTGGTAAACGGATTTTGAGAAGGTGGAGTTTGCGCCGTGAGCGATCTTCCATTCTGTAGGGAGAGAACGTTTGTGGAGGATCTTGTGATATTTGAGGAGGCGGAGTTGGCAAGCGGACCAAGAAGTCCTAGGGTCGTTGAGGGCGATCTGTTCTGAAGACAAGACGAGCTCGGTCTGGCGAGTTTGTGTTGGATTCGAATTCAATCTGACGCGGGTGACGGAGAGGTCACCTGGGCGAGGGGGTTCTGCGGCGCCGAGGGGCAACCATGTTGTGTGAACGATTTTTGTTGTTGGGCGACCTCGTGGTGTGGGGATGTCTTGGATTGGAGGAGATTGTGACCAAGGGACGTGGTTGATGTCCATTCTGGATATGATGCGAGTGAGAGAAGCCTTGAGCATGTTTTCTACTGTTTGAGTGGCGATGCCTGAATATTGAACGCGGGGGAGACGCCAAGTGATTTCTTTCATTTGGTGTAGTGCTGCTGCGATGAGGGGCTGGAACAAGCCGTCTTGTATGAAAGGTGGGGCGCGACGTTTGTGGGCGCCGTCGATGATGGAGTGTACGAAGAAGGATAAGGGGCGACCGCCTCCTGGGGGACTTTTTAGTTGAAAATGGATGCCGTTGTTGATACGAGGGGGGCTTATTGCAGCGAGGAGGCTATCGAACTTGTCCTCGTAGGACAAAGGATTTGAGGAGTTTGACCAAGTTTTGAGTTCTATTTTCCTAATTCTGGCAGCGTCCTTGTCCTGTCTGTTGCCTGTTGCGAGGAAGGGTGCGATTTCTGCGGAGACAGCGGATGAGACGAGATTTCGTACGTCGTCGATGTAGACTTTCATGGCGACGGTGAAGACGCGATCCATGATGTCTGTGGAGATGTCTGACATTGTGTGTAAATGACGGAGTGGTGTATGTGATATGACTGTGGAAGGGTGAGGATTGTTGATTGTGTCGGTTATGAAGAAGCGGGCCTCTGATTGCTGTGAGAAGAGAGAAGAGAGAAGAGAAGTCAGCGGAGTGATGATATAGATTGAACAAGTGTGTGTAAATGGGGAGAAATGATGAACTGTATGACGTCTGAGTTATTGATAAAACCCGCAAATCGACGTATGTGTTGAAATGCGGGTAAATGACGGATACGGACGAGCGTTGAAACCCGCAAATCGACACATATGTGGAATTGCGGGTAAATGGATATTATTATAGAGTGGCTCACCTGTGCGTAAGCCTTTCCGTAAGTCAACTCTTGTACGCGTTTTGAACCCATCAAAGGTCTATGGTCGCGGGTACTACGTGCCCAGAACTTTGTCTCGATGTGAAGGTTCTTGGTGGACAACTGGGTGAAAGGGACGATGGACTGATTTAGACAAGGGAAACCGTCGTGAAGGATGCCAAGGGCGAGATAGTGGGGTTGCATTAACTTGTGACACAAGACCTTTCCAGATCCGGTGTGGGCGTAGTTGAGAGAACGCTCCAACATTGACATGAACTCGACGTGGTAGGGATCGATGAGCATTCCGTGACGGATGCCTGATTTGATGTGTTGATCCCATACGAGCTCGATCAAGGAGGTCAAAGGGTATGTGGTCCAGTTAAGCAAGTTAGGAATGACCTGAAAGTAAGAGAAGGTTAGTACGTGTATTGATTGATCGAAGAGGAAGACTCACTTCTGGCTTGAAGGGCTTTACACAGGCGAGTATGGGGTCCAAAACTGTGGGGTGGATGATTTGCTTGCATATCTTTGATATGACCTCGTTGAAGATGGCGCTGTGCGAGGGTTGTTAGTATGATGATGATGATGATGATTAGGAAAGAAGTGTGGGTGTACTCACCGACCGTTCCTGTGTCTAGGACGTAAACGATAAACCTCGATGACGAAGGTTTGTTCGACCCTGAGAGCTTGAGGCTGATTTTCGCCGTGTACGGCGCGTGCATACCTCTGGTGGGGTAGATCGTTCTCGCAATGGGCCTTTCTTCTCTCGAACTGTCTTTTTGCTGCGATGGCGAGGACCATAGTTCCAGCGAGGACTGCTGTTGCCAAGCCCAATTGGACGTAGTGATATCTTGCCTGTTCTCTTACCCTGTGAGCGATGGCGTTGTATATCTGACAGCAAATGCCATAGATGATGGGGGCGATTCGATAAAAGTTGTCGTTGTCGTTCAAGTTATTCTGGCGGCGGGGGTTACCATGGTATTCTGGAATGGGGTTGGCGTCATTGGCAGGATTGGGATTGTGGTCATCTTCGTCGGAGTCGTTGTTGTCGTCGTCATGGACGAGTGGAGGGCATAAGACGGCGTTGACGTCCGCCAAGGCTGCATCGAAGGAGGCGATGGTCCTGTTTGCCTGAACGTTGCCATAGGACTTTGTGAAGCCGAGGGGGTAGGCATGGTAGGTGTTCCTACCGTTTTCGTCAGGAGGGAAGAGAGTGTCGACCTTTGTGAGGTCGATGAGAGCGCCTGATTCGACGTAGCCGTCTGGGGTGGGTATGCGTCTCCTTACACGAAAGCCGTCTTCTGTGTAGACGGGGATTTCGTGATCGTCTTGCATGTCGTCGAGGTCGACGGGGATGCGGGCTGGATTATCTGCGGGGAGGTCGTAGAGAATGCCATGGAAATGTTGTAGGGCAGGATTTGGAAGATTTTCCCATTCCCAGACGTCTCTGAATCTGTAGAGATTGAATGAATGAATGAATGAATGAGAGTGGTGGTGGTACTGACGTGATATGGTGTGCGAGAGAGAAAGCGAAAAGGCGAAGGTGTGAGTAGTCTCTATCCCTGTCCCAAGCCTGTCTTTCGTCTTCGAGGTCGTCTGGGCGAAGGGAATGACATATGGGTTGATTTTGACCGTACCTGACTGTGATGGCGACTGGGGAGTTATGAGTGAGAAAGCCGTCGAGCTTCCAGGAAGGAGGGGCGTCGTGGACCCAAGAATCCCAGTGAAGTCGTACGAGACGGTGAAGGTGGCGCATCTGAGAGAGAGTGAGCTGGAGTGAGCGATGGTTCTCGTTGACTCTGCCGCTGAGAATGTGGTAGTAGTAGTAGTAGTAGTTAGTGAACGAAAAATGACGGTGTGGACTGTGGTGTGGACTGACAAGATCTCTGTGGACTGCCTGAGAGTGTGGGCGTTGATGGGTTGTGGATATTTGAATTTTACGACGAGGTCCTGGTAATGCATTTCTGTGAGGAGGAATGCGAAGAACATGACTAACATGTAGGCATGGTCAGGAGTGAGAGCGGAAGTGGGAGCGAGAAGGGGAGACATGTCGGGAGGGGTGTCAGGAGTGTCGAGGAGGGATGAAGGGACCAAGGCGAGCCATATTTCCTCCTGAGCGCGGTCGCCGAGACAGAACATGCGGCCTGTTGTTGAGAAAGGGAGGGAGACGTGGGACTCTGACCAAGTTTTGAAGAGACGGGCGAAAGTGAGAGAGACGTGCCAAGTGTGGTCTACGAGGGTTGGAGAAGGGAGGGCAGCGTCGAGACCGAGACGAGCGCCGAGGTAGAAAGAGAAATCGATGAAGTGATGTCTGATGGCGGGGACGATGTTGTGATTGTTTAGGGAGAGGGTGAAATGGTGATCTATGATGACGTGTGAGCGAGATCTGAGGAGGTTGAGGGCTGCCTGATGTTTGCGACGTTTGTAGAGGTTTTTGAGGGTTGAGAGGGGGAGGGTTGTTACTGGGAGGTTTCTGAAGGTAGCTTCGTGGTCTCTATCGAAGTCGACGTTGTTTGAGCGAGTTGAGCGCATGATGGTGTCGTCTATGAGGGATTGGGAGTAAGGGTTATCTGCGAGGAGATGAGGAGGAGTGTGAGCGACGTCGAAGGGGGCATCCCAGTGAGCGTTGTGGTCGAGGAGAGGGTCATTATGGATTTGGATGTCTGAAAGAGAACTTTTGAGAGAGAAAAGTAAGAATGGGGGAAAGGAAGGTGGAGGGATAGTTAGATGGAGACTGACTCTGAGACTGAGTCTGAGTCTGAAGAGATGTGATTGTCGGAAAGGACGATGAAGTCAGTGTTGTTTGTAGGGGGTACTGGGTGGAGGTTAGTGGACATTGTAGTATGAAGGATTTGAGGGAGAGAGAGAGAGAGAGAGAGAGAGAGAGGAAGAGAGAACGTACGTATAACGAAATAAGGAAAAAGGGGTGGGGAGGGGTAGCGGAGATGTAAGATACTAAGTTAGGGTCAACGGAGTGGGGGAGATGAAGCGAACGATGACGGGGAATTTCAGAGCGACTGTTTGGAAAGAAAGGAAAGTGTGGGGTTTTTTCAATGGATTGTGAGGGGATCGTTTTCGAATATGATATAGATAGATGATGAAGGGGAGAAGTTTCCATGGATGAGATATGTGAATGGGACGACGATAGTGTGTTGGTTTAGTGATGGATCGGAGTGGAAATGAAATGAAAGGTTGAATTTGCACTAACGTTAACGTTATTTATTTCATCATTGCATCTAAAAAGCTAAAAACGGAGATGAATTATACGAAGTGTGGAGGGGAGTACTGACGTGTGTAAGGGTAAGGGGAGGAGGAAGATGAATGAGTGAGTGATTGGGGTTTGGTGTGTGGTGTGTGTGTGTGTGTGGTGTGAAGTGAAGTGGTAGAGGGGGAGGAAAGGGATAGAAATGGAAAGGACTTACGAAAAGGACTTACGAAATGGATGATCTTGGTTGCGAGAGGGAAATGAAGAGGAAGAGAAACGGAACGGTCAGATGTGATGTGATGTGATTCGGCAAAGAGTGAATATTTTACGGTACGTAAAGATACACGTCAATGGAAAGGACGAAGACGATCAAGGCATAGTCAAACCCTCCTCGACGCGGGAGATGTCATGCATATTGACGTCGCGGTGAGGTCTGGACGTGGAAGCGGAAGCGGAGGAGGAAGATGCAGGGGGAGGGGGCGCTGGGGCGAGAGGGCGAGATGTAGGGCGGGTGAGAGAGCGAGTGTCGATGCGGGCACGTTTCTGCTGTGGAGGGCATCGAGGAGCTGTTTTATGGGAAGGAAGTGAATGAAATGGAGAGGAGGTAAGTAATGAACTAAGTACGTACGAGAAGTTTGAGCGCCATCGATGGACTTTGGCTTCTCGCGTTTGTGGACAGACTTTGGAGGGGGGTAATCCTTAGCTTTAGCTTTACCCTTGCCCTTGTCTGTAGGAGGAGGAGGGGAGAGGGGAGGAGGGGACGGAGGGGACGGGTTTATGAGAGGAGAGGAGGTGAGAGAGGTGAGAGGGGAAGTGGAGATGGAAAGGTGCTCGTCTGTGTGCATCTTGTTTATGTCCTCTGTGATACCTGAGAGTTGTGTGGCGAGAGTCAGAGAGAGAGAGTGGAGTGGAGTGGAGAAACGGCGACATACTCTCTATAGAGACGCTCTTTGACGAATGGCCTTGAATGGATGTTAGGTTAGGTGTGAACGAATGGATATGAGATGATGAAAACCCGCAAAACGACGATGTGGTTGAAATGCGGTAAAATGGATGAACGGATGTGTGTGATAAAACGAGGATGAAGAATTGTAAAAAGCCGCAAACCGACAAGTATGTTGAAATGCGGGAAATATGTGATATAATTGTACGTACCTTCTTCGACCAATTGTGTTGGTACGAGCGAACTTGTGTGATCGACCATCGAGGGGTCAATGTCCAAAGGCGTGAAGACGTATTCGTCGTCACGAGGGAAAGACGACATCTCCTGAGTGAAAGGAGGTGTCAAATATTTCATATCGGAGGGAGAGACTGTGTAATCGTCTTCGGACTCCATGGTGACGTCGCCTGGTGTCTGCGTCTCGGACTCCTCCTCCTCCTCCTCTTCTTCTGCGTCGTCGTCGTCGTCTCCTTCTGCGTCTGTATCCGGGTGTAGTATTCAGTGTGTGACTTATGTTGTTGAACCATGAAACCCTACCGGCTATGTCGTCGTCTGCCTTGGGGTTGTCCGGCTGATCTTCGACGGTTTCTTCGTCGTCAGGGACTTGAGCCACGCCAAGGGATTCAAGGATTTTACGAATGCGAAGGTCGTTCTTCGAGGCGGGGAACATGGCGAGGAACCACTTAGTCTTGTCGTCTTCTTTGTCCTTGGTGGTGTCGTCGTCGGTGTCCGGATCGTTTGACGACTCTGTGTGACTTTTGAATTCGAAGACGAACTTGTCTTGTTTCGCCATGTTCTTTGTGGCGACGTCGGCGGAGGAGTCGAACGTTTTCTCTCTGTGCTCGTAGGCACTGTTTGTGAGGATCTGAGGTTGGTAGTAAGGGTGTGTAGATCAGGCGACATTGTATTTGAAGTGAAATGTGAATGGGACGTACTTTGACGATTTTGCGAAGAGGGGCATCCAGTTCTTGACGGACGGCGCGAGATTTGGAGGAGGACACGTCTTCACCTTGTACGACAGGCCATGCGACGGGGCAGGACTGGAAAGCGCTGATGACCTTTTTGATGGCATCGTAGTGCCTCTTCCTTGCGGCGATCCTGACGCTGCGTTTGTCCTCCTGGACGCTGTCGAAGTGGAGGGTCTGGAGTTTGAAAGTGTCGACGGCGATGTCGTCCGGCCAATGTATGATGTATCGCTGAGTGTCGGAGTCCGTGTCCTTTATGGCGCACGCTTTGGAGTGGTCCGTGTGGATGGAGAGAGCGAGTTCAAGAGACGAACGCATGAAAGCGGAGGCGCCGTTCGTGTTGTGAAGGAGACGGCGTCGATAGTCGTTGACGATGCAATGTTCGACGATCGCGGAACATATGGTCTCTTTGCGAACGCGGGACTCGCTGTTGCCAGACGGCGAGCCCCACGGAGCGGTGTGATAGTTGAGGAGGGTCGACGTGCGGCACAAGGGGTTGTTCGCGGCGGGACGGAGTTGGGTTTTTCGAGCCCAACTCTTTCCCCAAGGGATGGGTTTGATTTCCTGGAAGCCAACCTTGATCGCAGCCTTGAGTGCGTCGTCCATGAACGAGACCTCTTTGTTGAGTTCGAGGTGGTCCGCTTTGCCCGACGATCCAGCTGTCGCATGTGTGTGACTCAGTATAGAATTAACACAACGTACTGGCAGACTCACCGTCGTCTTCTCCTTCTTGCGCTTGCGACTGGTGTGTCGCGCTCTTGCTTTGTGCGCCCTTGCGACGGGTCGCCACTTTGGAATCGCCTTCCAACAACATGAATTCTTTGATCTGTTTGGCGGAGTCGGGACGGACGGGCATGCCGATCTTGGACAGTTCCTCCTCCATGCGCAGCAGCGCAGGGAAGTTCTGGAGGAGCGTCCACACGATCTATATCATTAATGTTAATATACACAAGTCGAGTTGAGCGTCCGATGACGTACCGTGTTCATACTACCTTCTGCGTGAGTGCGTTTCAAGTCGGGGTGTGACACGACCGCTCTGATCATCTCTGCGCTGGCGGAACCGATCTTCCATCTACCACCTATGACCTTCTGGTTGTACACGAGGGGGCTGAACCAAGACGAAATCTGTTGTGCATGATCAGTATATGCGTGAAACGTACAGAAAATGTAGGCCGTTGCACATGGACGGATGCGGTTCATACGTCCCATTTTCCGCATTTCGACAACATGGTCAAAATGCGGAGATACACCCTGTTTTATGGTGCCCAATATACCACATACTTGGGTGGTCGATTTCCCGCATATCGACAGACATGTCGAAATGCGGGATTTGCGCATACATCGATCGCATGAACACTCACCTCGAGCAGCGCTGAGGGAACCCGTCCCAACTGTTGCGACAACGACATCCAAACAGACGCGGACATGAACGGGAATCCGTGCGGAGTAACAACGGCATCACGGATGCTCAGGACTAGTCGCGCCTTCGAGGCGCATGTCGCCCACGCTTTCACAGTTTGCTCGTCCGCGTCGACAAGTCGTCCTTCTTCCTTCATTGCCTCGTGCGTAGACAACATCACGTCCACAACATCGCTCACATAGTCATCGTATGCGTGCATCCACGCCGCCGCATCAGTGCCAAAGTGACGCCAATTGTCCCCCTTCCCCAACGTCTTCCGGTAGATCTTGTCGATCTCGTTCCTCAGATCGTCGCTGATAACGCTCGCCATAGGTGCCTCCCCCTTCAATCCGCGCAGCTGCACATTCACATACGTCTCCGCTTGCGTCCGCTCATCCTCCGTGATCGAGTCGTCTTCCAACATCGCTAACATCTTCTCCACTTTCTTCCCATCCCACGCATCGTAGCTGTTGAAGCACAGTCGTAGTCGGTCCTCCAGAGACGTCACAATAGTAGCCAATATCTGTTCAATACAATGTCATCCCCATCACATATACATCACACACTGTCACTCACTCCGCCCTGCTCGGATATCAGATCCCCCGTCAACTTCGTGATCTTGAAAATGTCCGAATGCGTATAGTGGTCGCTCGATATCCCAACGAACGTGTCCAGAAGCTTCCACACATAGTCTTGCTGCAGAAGAAGTCGGATCTTGTACCCCGCTTTCTGTGTACGAAGCCCAGTCTCCATCGTCACGTCCGTCCATCGTTTGTTCTCCGATCGCATCATCTTGAACATCTGGATCACCCCTTCTTCAGCCGTCTCAGCATAACTGTACAGTCGCTGGTTCGTCGACAGATGCAGTCCGATCGCAGCGCTCACTTTCGCTGTTCACAACAAATCACGGTCAGCTCCCCTCACTCGTTCTATTAATCCTTCACGCACCTTTGTCGTACACCGCGACAATCCATGTACCTCCCATCTTGATCTCCGCGCTGATCGCATCAGACTCTCGTCGCACTTGCACAAGCTGCCCGTCCTCCTGCCCGATCTCGTGCTTGTCCGCCGACGCTTGCAACTCCTTCCGTCGGACCTCGTGCGTCCTCAACGTCGCCTTCTTCTCCGCGATCCACTTCTTCAATACGTGCTGTCGATGCCGTCCCCCAGCAGCAACAATGGCAGGGCCGAACACTTCCCTCGACGCTTTCTTATCCTCTTGGATCTCCGTCTTCTTCTCGTCCCCCTTCAGCTTCAACTCCACAAGCCCCTCACCGGCCCGTCCCATCTCCGCACGCGTCATAATTTCCGTCGTCAACGTCCCCTCAATCAACTCCAGGTCGACAATGATATTGATCGCATGGTCGTGTTCGAATCGTCGCAGTCCGTTGCATACGAACGAGTCCATCAAGCTCTTCGACTCCCCATCGCTCAACGCACGATTGTTGTACGTTCCAAACACTAGATTCCGCGTCGTGATGTCAGTGCGTGCGTACCCGATAAACGCCCCTCCAGCCCTCTCCTCAAGATCATAATATTCGTCCATGTATTTGTCGATCCCAGGCGTCCGCTGCGAACCGCCCCCAGATCCTTGGCCCGTTCGTACACCCGTCTGGTCTTCCATCGCCACATCTTCATCACTCCCATCGGCCGCCTTCTTCGCCTTCTTCACTTTTCGCTTCGTTTTCGGTGATCCTCGGGGCGCCATGTTTTCTTTTATCGTGCGATCGTGCGTATTTGACTTCGTTGTCCGGATAGTTAGATCGTACGAATAGTTGTACTGTTCAGTCGCATCACAGCATCACAACATATATATTCGTCACATGGCCGTGCGACACACCTGCCTAATACAGTATACATTATAGTCATTTCACACTCAATTATACACATATCCCATCGTACATTACTTGCATTTGTCCGCATCTCGACCACTATGTCGTTTTGCGGAAATTCATTGCTTACATTCGTCACTTAGTCACTTCACAAACATGTATATCATCTTCGCATTTCCCGCATTTCAACATTGTGGTCGAATTGCGGTAAATCACATCTTTTAATACACTCACTTCACATATTGTATATACAATTCATAACACTCTTTTTCCGCATTTCAACAACTCTGTCGAATTGCGGAAAATCACACCTTTCAATACACAGGTCCTTCACATCATGTTCACATTCATATCACACTTCATACCCTACCCCCTCAACCGTCGCCGTACAACACCTCCTCCTCTCACACCTTCTCTAGACGGTCCAGCCTCTGCATTCCCTCCAGACTCGTCCTCAGAATCCGTAATCTCAATCACCTCCCTCGTGGTCCTCGTGGTCCGTTCAACTCGCCGCACTCGCCCACTCACTCGCCGTCCCCCACCCATCCCACCTCGTCGTATAGGCGCATTCACAGGCGCAGGTCGCATCACAATCCGCGGTCGCGGCCCAGGCGCAACCGCTCGCACAGATTCATATCCCCCCCTCTCATCACCACCTCCCTCAACACCCGGCGGCGATTCCGGAAGCACCTCAATCTCACCCTCTCCAGTACGCGCTTCAAACATCTTCGATCTCCCCATCAGCTCCTCACTCTCAAGCGTTGCCCAGTATCGCAGGAATCGCTCAACCGCTCGCGCATGCTTCCTGCTCACAACTCATCACGTCAGTCACTCCTCACAACTCATATCACTCCTCACTCACCCTTCACTCCGCTTATACATCACCACCACACTCCCGTTCTTTCGCCATCGCCCCCTCACCTCATCCTCCTCATCCCAATCCCCTTGCTCGCCCAACCACTCATCAACCTCCCCCGTAAGTCCACTCCCCTCCCCCATAACCCACTCCACAATCCTCTCCAATCGCAAATCACGGCGGAACGGTATCCCGTCCCCCTCCCGCCGCACATTCACTCCAGGTAGCCAGCCTAGATCATGTCGGCACTCCGGACACGTAAACCGCCGCATAAGCCGCTCGTGCGTCGTCTCCGTTCCCTTCCGCTTATAGATCCCATACCACCACTGGATAATGCACGTGCTGCAAAAAACATGCATGCACGTCGTCCGCACAGGACTCTGCCTCCAATTCACTCACAGTCAGTACTTAGATCACTTCCTTCACTCACAATCAAACCACACTCACAATACATCAAAACAGCTGCAAAATAACAACACGTCAGTACATCAACACCGATCCCGTCTCTTTACTCACATTCCACACGACAGCTGCTCCCGAAGTAACTTGTCCACAGCTACAGCTCCACCAAGTCGCTTCATCCGCTCATCCCTCCTCGCTCGTTCCTCCTCACACTCACCCGCTTTCCCTACACCCATCATCCCCCTCTCAGCTCGCTCTCGCCATTCCTCCTTCTCTGCCCGCTCCATCTCAACTCGCTCCCCCATCTCTTCCACCAGCGCTCGTAACAGTACGTTCTCCTCCTCAATCACAGCACGCTCATTCTCCTCCTCAGTCGCTCGCCCTTTCCCTTTCCCTTTCTCTTTCCCATCCTCCAATTCCACACTCACCTTCCCTACCTGACCACTCACCTCCTCAATAATCCCCTCCATCCCCTCCCCTTCTCCGTCCCCTTCTCCGTCCCCTTCTCCGTCCCCTTCCCCTTCCTCACCACTCATCACATCGTCTGTCCAGTAGTCAGTACTTTCGTAGTCAGTACTTTCACAATTTCATCATTGCACATACCGTCGTCAGATTCAAACCACAGATCAATCTGCGTCTCTTGCTTCTTGATACGCCGGTACATCGACATCACACTCCTCGTAGGTGGGTTCAAAAAGTAGTCTCGTCTCCCGTTTCATCTCTTTCGTTTTATATACCATCATCCACATATCCCCATTTGGTACACTATCTCGATCAATCGCTCGTTCATTCACATGTCTCATTTCCCGCATTTCAACACACTCGTCCATATGCGGAAATTTACGTACTTGTGATGTCATCATACACTTCACATCTCTCTACTTTCTCATACCCATTTACCCGCATCTCGACAATGTCGTCCAGTTGCGGGAAATTTGTACTCTTATCTACACTGTTTATACTTTCGTACTTTCATTCTCTCAGGCTCATTTCTTCCGCATCTCAACATGTTGGTCGGTTTGCGGGAAATATAGGTACTCAATCGCCACCCTATCATCACCATTCTTACAGTTTATGCTTTCCCACATTGCTACTTTCATAGGATGCGGATATATTGCCCCTCTGTTTATGACATGAACGTAGGTCTAACGTATCATAATTAGGAAAACACCGTAAGATATCTATCTTGAACCTCACTATAACCCAGATAGCCTTACGAAATCATCTATATAATCCGCTCGACCTCCCAGTTCTCCCAAGCTGCCTCATCGTCCTCTTCCTTGGATGTTTCTTCCTCGCGCAGTTTCTTTGAAGTGGTCTTCCAAAAGCTATCGGGTGATCGTATGTTGGACCAGGACGAGAAGAGCAAGTACACGCACAGTGAGTCCCTCAATGTCCACGGCTGTGTCTGCCAAACGGTAATGGCTGCCAACCACTGCTCATCAACATGCTCACGTCCTTGCCCTGATCGACCGTCAGCACCCCACCACACACGTGCAAAAAGAACACCGACCCGCTCGCGCCACTTCAACATCCCCGGGTTGACCTCGCGATAGAGCTGTAGCAGTCCCCACGCGGCCACGGTGATCGTCTTGTCCCTACTTTTCTGGTACTCGACCAGGTCACCGAGCAGATCTTCTTCCATCGCCCACGGGTGTCGACGGCATACCTCCCGGATAGCGTTGATCCTTGCTGCCCACACCAGGATGGACAAACTCGGCGGCGAGCTTCTTGACGACAGTGTCACCGCGTCCGTGGGCGTGAGCTCGTGCACGCTCTGCACGAGCGCAACGAGGATCGCAGGGACGCGCCGTTGGTGGTACGCGAGGTATTTGAGGATGTAGGCATAGAACGGGAGGACAAAGAGCGTGTGCGCCTATGGCGCGCGAGAGGATCTGCATGACGAGGATCTTGTGGTCGAGCGAAAAGCGCTTGTCATACTGGCTCAGGTAGTCGTACAGCTTTTCGGGAAACAACTGAGGGTCGTTGAGGAGCTGGAGGGCGGCAAAGGTTGGGTATGGAAGCGTCGGAGGGTTTATTTTGTTTCTGTGGGCGCACGATGTGAGTGGATAAAGAGGGCTGGTTGGCAAACGTACCCTTTTGGAGTTTTTTGTCGGCGCTTTGCGTTTTCTTGTTGATCTCGCAATGGTGATGGAGTGCGTTGACGTCCACCTTGATAAGATAGTGGGAGAATGAGGAGGTTTGCGGAGAAAGAGAGGGTACGCACTCGAAGGAAGAGATTACATTTGTGTTTCGGAGGATGACGAGGTTCTGCGCGAGCGACTTGCGGGTGTCCTGGCTGACTGGTGCTGCAAGCAAAGCAATAAGATGCGGTGAAAAGTCTGTGGTTTCTTTCGGATAAGCAGACTGCGACCTGCGTGATGAACGCGACGAGTTTTCTAAAGTGGTCCGTGTTGTCGTCTGGTGCTGTTGTATTGGGCAGAAATTCTTCCTTGTACTACCCAGCTGGATCGCACTTGATCAGATTCTGCAGCTGCGGCAGGTTCGCGGTGAGTTGTAGTCCTCGTCCCAACAGATATAAAGACGCGCTCAAAAAGGGCCCAGCCCACTGGGCAACCCTTGTTGCGGAGAACCTCCCAGTCTGGGGGAGAAATATTAGACATAGCAAACAGCCAGATATCACTGTTTCTCCGGAGCTCGTGGAGGAGGGTGACCATGGAGGGGTAGCTCTCAAGCATGTCTCCAAATGTTACCGGGGTCCAAGTTTTTGTCAACCTGCCAAGTCCACATCGAAAACGGATTTCCTGCGCTCGACCAAAAAAAAATTCCAGCCAGTCTGCTGGTTGTCTTGTACGGGAAACGGAGATGGACGAGTTTTTCGAGATACCTTTCAAATTTTGTACGCTCGATACAGGTAGCATCGTGCTTCGCTTTGCGAGCCTGGCCAACTTCGTCTGTACGGTGGCGGTAGACGCCTCTAGGCATCCTGGTCTATATGTTGCAGATGAGCGGGGAGAGGGAGTTTGAAGCGGAGTGGTGGATTGTAGGGTATGTCACCGAGTGGTTTTGGTATCGCTAGTGACAAAGTTGATGGACGGGACAGGGCTGCGAGGTGAAGGCAAGCGGGGAGGCGATGTTGGGTGGTCGTGCTGGGACGAGGAGGATGCTCTCGGGTCGTGCAGGTACAAGCGGCAGAACGTGGTCGACTTGTTTGGGTGATGCGGGTGATGGTGCGATGTCGAAGACGAGTTTTTCCGGTCAGTACTTTCTGCTGTCCCTTTGCTTGCATGTCCTTTTGACGTCTCTGGGTTGAGCGTCAGAGGTATCCCTTTTTCTTTCGCCAATGGCTGTTAAGATATTCCCGAACGGGTGTACGTGCACGCGTCGGTGTCCAAGCGGAAGTGGTGATGCCTGCAGGTTCTGTGGAGGCGCTGGGTGCGTAATGGGGGCAAGGTAGAGGGCTGGTGGTGGTCCAAAGGCGCGGCAGGTGCGCAGGGTAGCGCCGTGTTCAGCGGGTAGCGGGCTGCAGTCCACACCCAGCAAGGCAGACACATAGAGTTGCAGCCCCCGAGAATCTCATAGCGCACATCCCTGCTCTCCAAGCTAAATCCAACGCAAACCGCAGCACTCTGGCGTGCCAGCGACACGCTGAAGACAAAGTGGTCTTCGGCGTTCCCCGGAGATGGCAGTTAGCATAACCTATAGGGCATCCGTAAGGCTCGAGACAGAGTCCGACAGTTCATTCCATTAGAATTTAGATGGGCCCAAACTCGGATGGGTGCCATGTTGCCAGAGCGAAGCTCAGATCCGTGCTGTGGACCTGGCTGTTATACCCTGGGGCGTGGACCTGGTGACCACACATGCCATACCCCGAGTCATCGCCTTGAAACCTAAACTTGCCCATCAGAGTCCGTTCCAACGAGCTCCATCCCACCAAACAATTCCAACCAGTCATCCAATTGTTCTCTTTCAAACATCTCTAGATCCCGATGCTCCCTCGAAACATCCTTCAGGTCTCCATTCCATAAATATATGTCTGCATCCACTTGTTTTTCCCCGCCTTCAAGCGAATCGGCAACGACCGTGACGGCGACCGGCTCGACCTTGTACGTCTCTCCTTCGAAATCGTCTAACTTCGTGCGCTGGGAGCGATTCTGCGGGATCAACAGCAAGCCATCCACACATGCGGTGGCATCTGAATGGTCCGAGTTGTTATCATCCAAGACAACCGCGGGATAGTCTTTCCCAGCGACCGTGTACCTCGCATATCCTTTGACATAGGCGTTGCGGGTGATGCGGCGGACAAGATCCGTGTTGGTGGCGTCGCCTGTCAACGCCCATGCGAGGAGGGGTATTGCGCGAAGCTTGGGTGCCATACAAAAAGAGAGGGCGTGGTTTAGGCTGGAGTGACAGCGGTGAAGAGGTGTTACCCGGTCTGTGCTCATGGAAGACTTACTCGTGTATTCTTATCGGGATCAAGCGCCTCCTTGAGCTCAGAGTGAGGCATATTGTTGGAACTTGAGAGAACCTTGCAAAGTTTTCGACTCCGACTTCCGTGTGGGACCAAGCCTCGACATTATCAACCTCCATCGATGCCTTTGTCCTTGAACTCGAATTTGAAGCTGTTGTCCTTAGACTCATTCCAGAGAAACGATTCCCCACAAAGTTGGCCTTGTCCCTACACAGATGGGATCCGTTCATATACGTACATACATGTACGCCAGCTTTTTAAGCTCCTCCACGCTCGCGCGGTCGGCCAACACCACCTTTTCATCATCGAACAACACCCATGCTTCATTCCCGTTCACGCCCCCATCTACCTCGATCGCCTCCCCTGCCCGCGGTCGCGGCAATCGAATGTGGGTAACGTAATGGCCAGAGTGCACACTCGGGTCCTTGTGTGATATGAATGCCTTGAGTCGGTAAATCGCAGGTAAGGCTGCAGAACCAGAAAGTGCTGCCTGTTGCTTCGTTGTCGCCGTGTCAATGGAGCCAGTGACCTCGCCAGTGTCATCAAGATGATTGAACAACCACTCGACCGCCTGTGACTTACGGTTTCCAAGAGTGCTTTGCGTGCTTGGGCATGCGTGAAACCCATGTCCACCAGAAGCGTGACCTGAGGCCTGATTCGCCGAGGGCTCTGAAACGCTCAAAGCGCCTGCCGATGAATTGAGCTGGATGGGTTCGTCAATATCTGGGGGTATGCTCAGTAAAACTCGTCAGTCCGACGGTGTTGACGTACCGGATCCTCTAAGTGGCTAAACAACCACTCCATGGCAGCCTCGACGCCAGAGTTACCTAAAACTCGGTCTATGATGTACCCAACAAAGGTTTATATCATTCAAGCTGAATAGTACAGCGCTCAGAACACTACCAAGTACTGCTCGATATCCCAGCCTGCTGCTTTCAACCCCGGCTTCACCGTATGCTTGATCATCCCGTCGGGTCCGCACACTAGAATTATGCCCTCTTCAGAAGGACGGGGCAACTGCATTCTGAGTATGTTGTTATCGATTCGGCCGGTACTTCCTGTGAACCCAGGTGGCGCATTTCCAAGGACGTAGTGCAACTTCAAGCGATGCTGACCGTGTTTTGCGTACAATGCATCGAGTTCGTCTCGGCAAAGAATATCTTGCTGCGTTTTGTTTGCACTTATCACCCATACCTTGGTCTCGGTGTCCAAGACATCAAGGAAGATACTTCGGAGGACCTGAAGGATGGGCGTAATCCCTACTCCCGCTTATCAGCACGAAAAAGCTGCCATTTGCTTGTAATACCCACCGCTTCCTCCACATATCATTCCTACCTCCTTCACTTTCCTCTCCAATCCTTTCCAACTGGCAACACCTTGTCCGTTCCAGATGAACGATCCTAGTGGACCTTTCAACTGCACGGTGTCACCGACTGCCAGTTGATGGAATCCCGTCGTCATTTTCCCTCCTATCGGGAAGTTCTTTGAAGGTAGGTATAATCTACACTGCTGTCAGCCACGTTTCGTAGATTAAATGGTGGAAACCGACTTGACCAAAAACTCGATGAAACCGATTGCTCCCTGTTGTGAGACAGGTGTGTATGCTCGCTGGACAGGTTCTCCGGTGTCTTTTCTCTTAAGACGGACAAATACGTGCTGACCCACGGGAAGTCCAAGTGGTTGATCCTCTCGTGGCAAATCGAATCGGTACTGGTACGTGTCGTGATTTGTTTGTACGATTCTACTCAACTTGACGTCTTTCCACTTAGTCCGGTCGAGGAATATGCCATCGGTTGTCTGGTGGCTCGTTTCGGGGGCGTCTGCCCCCGATTTCACAAGTGTTCCAATATGGAACTGTGATCGGCGTCAGTAAGTATTACCGATAAGTTGTATGACCTGAGTACCTGCGACAGTTTTGCCTTCCCCTCCGCTGAATGGATGGCAAAAAAGTCATCTGAAGCATCTTCACCTGCAACAAGGATGATGGAATCGCCCCCGCCGGGGTGCTCGTTCAAGAAAGGCGTCCCGTCGTACACCTCTCCATTGACAACAAACCATGGCTGCTCACGATCCTGCTTCTTCAACTCCTCTAAAGCAATCTTCCTGGTGACACCTGGTTTCGTCAAAGGTACATCCCCTATTTTTGGCTGCGTATCGGGCGATTTTTCTGACGTATTTGCCCCGAAGATCGGCCTCGTGATGTCATACCCTGAAGCTTTCATTCGCTAGGGTGCATAAGTTATAGTCCGAAATATCTGTCTGGCAACACCCTTTACGCACCTCCATCCAGCCTTTAGATGCTGTTCCGGCAACAGTCGGGTGCTCAAAGTGCAACACAACCTGATCATCGTCTTCAGTCTTGTTCACGGCGACCCTAAACCACCTATCGAAGAGGTCTCTCAATTAATGAATTATCCTAACCAGGTGCGTACGCACCAGTTGTTCATCATGCCTAGTGCATGCCAATACCTATCAGTAGGTGAGCAATGACAAAACCAGAGGCCATCTGTCTCTTACATGTCCCGTGGCTGCATTGCAGACCCTTCGTCCGATGCTCTGACCATTAGTGCATTACACTTTAGCAGAGTACTGTGTTTGACGTGAAAACTCCAGAAGCACCAGCAGCTACAAATGTATGTAAGACGTTTTAAAAACGTATTGTGCGTGCGCAGCTCACAATGAAGTGTCTCTTTCCGCCAAGTCGAGAGTTCCGTAAACCGGGTCCAAGTGGCATATCTCGCGGAATTGATCCTCAGGGTACTCGCTGAATTCTGGGTGAGACGCGAAATGATGGCAAGCATTACCCCTCACATGGTTGCCAGACTCCATACTGCACCTTCATCCAATGAAAGTTCTACTCGAGTCACCCGTCGTCCACCACCACTATAGGCATACCCACGGATGGTATATAAGTCGTCCGATTCTGAGCGTTTGCTTACAATGAGCGTCTCATCGTGGTCAGGTTTAGCAATTGCGCTGTTCACATTTAGCTCCCTTTTCGACAGTTAGGCGCAAAGGACAGCCAGTATTATAATTACTGACGTAATGATATATCTGCCGTCACCGGTAAGTTATCTGGTTCTAAATGGCAATCTCGAGGGATGTCAACTAACCTGGGGTCATACCACCAATGCTTTTCGGCGCGTGCCTGATCGGGCATTACATGGCTAGGTAAGAGCTTGTTATCCTTATGGTAAGGCATTGAGACACGACCTCCAGTAGTCAACAAACCCTCCTACCCAGAAGTGTAACTGTAATATCCCTCAGTCAGCAATACTTATTAGGAGGTATTCGTACACACGTGGTGTTGGCTTTCACGATCACTGACTTCGATCCGCTTTAACCACTTGAATATGGTGGATCAGTCAAACATCACTACAGATGATGACGACAATGAACAGTACCTTGACGGATCGGCCTCCAATTTGCCCTGGGACGACAAGTCTCACTGGGAATCCATGATCAGGTTCAAGAGGTAGACCATTCATGGCCCATGCTGGAACAAGCGCTTAAGTTTCAACTGTCATGACGGCGGTGGAAGTTGTTCACCTATGAGCATTCCCCGGTCTTTGTTCGCAGCCCATGATAGCCGTTGTGAGGTTCCATAAGGACCGTTTGTTAAGTTGTCTCCACCTTCGAATATGACGTGCTTCGCCTGGCCCCGCTTGGGTCTTACGTATTCCAAGACATCTGCCAGATATACCCCCGTCCATAGGGAGGTGGATACTGGAACGAGAATCCGTTAACATCGCCGGTGGGGCTTGGTTGTCTAACCTGTACCTCCAGCCGCTCCCCAATTAAATCCGAGGGTCTTCTGAACCACGTTTTGCTCTTTCCTTCGGTTTCCGGCACAAGCAAAGGTGACGGGTAACGTCACGATGGGGAAGAGTAGGCTCAGTTGCTGTACCGTAAGGGTGAGGTCGCGTTGTACGAGGCCGTGAATGCGCACGGTCCATTCTCTCGCAACGTCCTCGGTGACACGGGGAACGGCACCGTGGTTGCGAACGAAGTGAAGGTGAGCTGGTGTCAGGAAACCCTATGAATCAATGGCTTTCACTGAGAGGCGGTGTCGGCAAACACGTTAGATGTACTCACGGCTTGGAAGAGCGAGGAAAGCTTCGCCTCGCTGTTGAAAGGGTGCTTCCCGGTCAGTCGGATGAGGTCTGGATTCTGAGGGGATGGTATGTGAGTGAGCGTTCGCAGATGGTCAAGACAGCGTACCCTTTTGACCCAATTATCAGGCGTCTCCCGGTCCTGGATCAAAGTTTGTGAGCATTATTATCATTCCTGTCAGTGTACGATGTACGCACCGCTTCTGCTGCTTCCACCGGTGTTGCATTTTCTGGCAACTGGGGTAAAGCTTTGGGTAGGCGAGGTCCATTTCTCGTTGGATCATCAAGAGATGCCGGTGAGAATGGGAGCGAGAACAAGCCTTCGCTTACTGGGGTGGAAGGCTCAACCTTGGGTGAATCACTTGTAGAGGTAAGGGGAGTCAACAGAGATGCTTCGTATGGCGAATAGGTGCCCTCCGTCACCAAAAACACATCAAAGAGGGGCGAATCAAGACTCGGCGAATCACTTGGAGAGGTAAGGGGAGTCAACAGAGATGCTTCGTATGGCGAATAGATGCCCTCCGTCACCAAAGACTCCACATCAAAGAGGGTCATCGCTCCGAGTTAATCTTGATTATGATGATCGGCTTCTTTGATCGGGGCTTGTGAGGACTCTTCTGTGGTTTATATCTCTGCATATCAAGCTAAGTACTGAGAAAGGTCGTCCGGTGCACCAAATTTTAGTCATGTTCGCGCGGTGTCCGAAGGTCACGAATTAGAGATAACGCGCAAAAAACACCGCTGTCAATTTGATGTCGGACTTGAAAGCTTACAGTAATTGAATATTGACAACCCGATGATCCGAGGGTCGAGACTCATCATGCATCAGGTCTCAGGCCCAGGGTCGTCCATGTTCAATATGCATGAATTGGGAAAAATGATAAAGGATGATAGAAACGAAACACACGCAGCTGATTGGACGATAAGTCTCGCGAGTTGCCTTGCCTACTTTCATGGTAAATTGGTAGTGTTCAGGACCGTCAGTTAACATCGGTTACAGTAATACTAACCGTGAATAGTACCGATGATCTGTGGAGGTGCTAAGACCAGATAAACCTCGGAAAGATGATGCGAGTCCGGCCGATCATTTAGAGCATGGATGAATTGTTGTTATGGGAACACGACCAAGCTCGGGAATGTACACATTCAAGGGACACATGGCATATATCTAACAATCTAAAAATGACACCATACAAAGATTATCAAGTTCGCGGGACGCGAATGATGGAGATCAGCAGGTTGATGCCCTAAATGTGATCCCAGCGTGAGCGAGCAAAAGAATTTGATGGAAAAAAGAATTGTGTTGAAAACACACCATCGCAATACTTCCGGAAATCCAAAACGCCTTCCCAACTGGAACCGGTTGGAGCCGGAATATCATTGCGAATACAATACCTCCAAAATTACCCATGCCTCCTACAATGCCACTCTGTGACCGGAACATTAATATCGTGCAACAGGCACACGACGAATGTCTCACCATGAAGCCATTGGAGCCTTGTAAATCATTGTGAGTCGACGATTTTACTTGTAGTGGAGACAGAACTCACAAGAATTGCAGTGGGGCACAAGGGAGAAGTTGACGCCGTTCGCAGACTCGTTGGCCATGGCAAGAATGACCAGCATCACGATTATTACGACCACTAGCATGACCTAAACCACTTCTCGCAGAGGAAGCGGGGAAATATGCTTACAAGAAGGATGGTGGTGGCTGTCGATATACATGCCAAGACCGAGAGAAAGCAGTGCCTGCGCAACGCCCAGGAATATCAAAAGGTACTTCTTTCCAGGAACTCCCCATCTCCTGTATACCAAGTCGCCAAGATATCCACCTGCCTTCAAGGTCAACAATTTTGAATAATAGTTATAGAAATAAATTCTCACCCAATGGGCGGGTGAAGATGTTCAGAAAGCCAAAGATGGACGCGATCTATGAAGAGGGTCAGGATTGGAATGAAATTGGGTTGTGGCACTGACGTATCCAGCCTTGGTTTGGCCAAATGTCTTCGATTTGTAGAGCGAAAGAAGAATGTTCGCCAAATTGGCGTCCATGGCGAGTTCAAAGCCAAATGTCGTGAAGTATGCGAGTGCGGGGAGCCAAGTTAGAGGTGTAGAGAGGACCTTCAGAGCCAGCGCTGTCGTAAGTGGTTCGTTTACTGCGTAATCAAGCTCGGAAACCATATCTACCAGAGAAAGTCAACTCGATAAATTACTCGTCGTGAACGAAAAGATGACGAACTTGAGTCTACTTGTACGACAGTGACCTGGACGTCCGCCAGACCATCTTTCTTCTCAGGATCGTCTTTACTTTTGTCGGGACGTCCCCTTTCATCTTCATCTTCAGAAACTTGATCTGATATATGACCATCGTGTCCACGCTCGATTGCCTTGTGCCTATCACTCCATTTGCCAGCAGGGTGGTCCGTCCCAAAGACCATGACGCTGATCGCAACAAGGAGCAGGAAGGGAACTGGGACAATAGCAAACGCCGCACGCCATGCGACCCTGGAAGCCAGTCCAGATGAAAGTAAACCGTTGTATAAAGCGATCATGACGACGAATGTGACTCCCCCGCCTGCGTTACCAAAGCCCGCCGCTAGAGCGTTGGCTATAAATTCCTGAATTGTCAGCAGATCAGTATATATTGAAGATGAATTACCGGTTCCAACCACATTCTTGTCGAAAAACACGGTAGTCCATGCCTGGCATGACACGAAAGTTCCGCCAAGTATACCAATGAAAAAACGGACCAAGTAAAGTCCTTGGGCAGTGTGCGCAGTTCCAGCCAGTCCCGAAGGGATGGCGCCGAGAACAAGCAATCCAGCCATGACTTTACGCGGACCATACCCTGGAATGAGGGTGAGGAAGGCAGCTGACATAAATGGAGCCGTACGAACGATCAACTAGAGGCCCAGAGATAACACGAACGATGAGTGTGGCACACAGTGAGATCACATTAGAGTTTCCTATATGATGATGAGTATTGAGCGTCCATGGCTATCCTCCACCCACCGATTTGCGCAGAGGACAACTTGAGATCTTGCTTGATGGCGTCCGGAATAAGGGGAGCAAAAGCAAACCATGACAAGCTGTGGAAGGATACAAAATATTTTATATGTGGTATCATAAACGCTATAGGAACTTACAAAGCCGAGAAAAATGCCAACCAAGCGCTGTGGGGTAGGGTCAATAAACTACAACGACGAAGCAGACGGTGGAGAAGACAGACAGATGGAAGTTGATTGAATACTGGTTCCGAAGAGAAAGCAAAGGCAGCGATGTGCATTTCAAGTTGGTGGGATTGATCGCGACCTCACAGAGGTTGACTCCTCGCAAGGAAGAACTGCGTGCAGCCATGGTGGATCAGCTCTTGTTGGGAAGTTCGTTCTCCTGTCCGTTTTCCCTTCTTATTTTTCCCAACTTGCAAATCCTTTGCCCCAATCTGGCCGCAGTTTGTGTGATCAGGGGATGCTGCAAAGTAGGGTCCTTATCTTTGTATCACGAACTGCCAAATATAAGGACCTTACTAAACTAGCCTTCGGATGTGCATTGCGAAATATGATAAATGCACCTGAGAGATAAGACCAAAAAAAAAAATCCTGTGCCTGTATACGTTCGGACCGACGTAGGTCAGAACAAGGTCGGCCGCACCATCGATATCCCGATGGCATGGGTGTAGCTGAGCTTCGAACTTGACTTCTGTAGTAAGCCTAACGAGGCAAAATGATGGAAATGACTCGTATACCTGCAACAGCTTTCGGCCACACGACCAAATCCAAGAGTCAGATGACATTGGCCGCCCTTTCTGGTTATGTTGCCTTGAAGTTGAACTACGTCTGCTTCTCGTTCCGCCGCGTCAGCATCCACTGGGAATCATAAAACAAGCTTATCAGGCTATAGTGGTCAATCAGATGTAGGTGACGTGGGAACCAAAGCGGGGTTCGGGGGTCTTCGCTTGCACTAACCTGGGCTCATACTACTACTTACTGTATTTGAACATGGGCAAGACCAGGGCGAGTCCTTATCTTCCCTGAGCCTGTGAAAAGGGACTGACTTGGCATCAGCCCATACTACGGAAGAGCGAGGGAGTGACATTCCCTTCAAAGTCTAGATTTATGGTCAAAGATAACGAACGCCACGTCAGTTAAGGGGCCAGAGCACCATTAGAACTGTACCTTCGGGAATCCCTTCTCTCTCTTACTCACGAGTCGCTACAGACATAAACATGTCAGCTGAGGCTGAGGGAACAGTACCGAGCGGAGCACCTGGCTATGACTCATTCAGTGGCATGGCTGGGGTTCCACAGACGGACCCGGCGATCAAGACGATCCTCGTAGTTGGACTTGGAATGGTGGGCATTGGTGAGCAATCTTTCGGGACCACTGAGGCTACTATTTATCCTGTCCCGTCAAGCGTTTATCGAGAAGATGCTCAATCTAGACGAAATCAAGCGTTATCGTCTCGTCACTTGCGGGGAAGGTAGTGCACATGAACTGTTATCTGTTAGATACGAGGTGTTCGCTTACACGTCGTCTCACAGAAGCACACCTGGCTTATAATAGAGTTGCCCTTACTGAGTATTTTCAGCACCGTTCTGTCGAGAAGCTTTATCTCAACCAGGGTGGGTGCCTATCATGACTCGTGCTTCTGGGTCCCTAATTTTCCGAATATATCGAAAGTGGATTGGTATGCTCAGCAGGACCCCGAGCGTTTTATCTTCTACACTGGTGAACAAGTTACTTCATTGGATACTGCAGCCCACTTGGTTACCACCAACAGTGGTCGTATGATCAACTATGACCATTGTGTTCTTGCCACTGGCTCTGAGAGCACACTTCCACCATATCTCCCTCCGGAACGCTTGGCAGAAACCAGGGGAATATTCGTTTATCGCAATATCGCAGACCTCGACAAGATACTGAGTTATTCCCAAGAAGATCATGTTAAGGGCGGTCGTGTTGGTGATCGTTTGATGATACACTGAGCCCCGTTGACTCCCTTTTGACAGGCGGTGGTGGTCGGTGGGGGCTTACTCGGCCTAGAAGCTGCAAAAGCCGTCTTCGATCTGTACGTTTGCCAATGTTGCGGTGGTCGTGTCCATTGAGTGCCATCACCCGTTCTAGGGAAACCATAGGGAAAGTTGCCATTATTAATCGTCAATCATATCCATTATCTCGTCAACTCGACGAAGAAGGTGGCGAGATTGTCTTGCGCCGTATCGTGGCGATGGGCGTGGATGTTCTCACCAAGACATCTGTAAAAGACGTGGCGACAACGCCGGAGGGTACCTTGAGTGGCCTCATCTTATCGGATGACACGCACCTCGACACTCGAATGGTCGTTTACGCGATTGGAATCACTCCTCGCGACGATTTAGCGAGAGGGGCTGGGTTGAATTGCGGGGACAAAGGGGGAATCATTGTCGACGATTATCTCAAAACCAGCGCTCCAGACGTCTATGCCATCGGCGAGTGTGCTTTCTGGCGAGAAAACACTTTCGGTCTTATTGGTCCAGGAGGTAAATAATATTAGCATTCTCACTGCAGTGTGACCGCACGCCCATACCTATCACAGTTGAAATGGCCGACATCCTGACTTTCAACTTTACCCAAGTTAAGACAGAGCTCTGTGGCTTCAAGCCCAGGCAGATGGTAGGTCATTCATTCCGTAGGCTCCCGGAGGTATTGATGTTCCATTAGAATATGCCTGATTTGTCTACGAAGCTGAAGTTAATGGGTGTTGACGTCTGTTTAATATCGTCATTTGATTGACTAGCTGATCTGACTTTAAGCTACAGGTTGCATCTTTTGGCGATTACTTTGCGGATAAGCGGAGCCACCGAGCAGGAACTATGAAGGTTGACACCACTTCAGCGGAGAAGTTGTCACGTGCTACGCCCAGCGAGAACGGGAAACTTGTTTGGGAAATAAAAACGGACGCCACCAACTCAGCGACTCGAGTGCACCACAAGCAAAAGGGTTCGACTTCTGATATAGAATGTCTGACCTACAGGGATCCCTTTTCTTTCGTATACAAGAAGTAAGTCATTGCCGCAAACTCTTACCAATGAACTCAGTCTTTGGCGATATTCTAGATACATCTTTACCGCGGATGGCAAGTATCTCCTTGGCGGAATGATGGTCGGGGATACTTCCGACTATGTCAAACTCGTTAGCGTGGTGAAGAAGAAGGTGAGAACAATCAAATGTAATCGAGCTTCTTTCTCAGTAATGTCAGAAAGCTATCGAGGTGCCGCCATCTCAGTTCATCGTTGGGTCTGGGAATAAGGGTGAGGAAGATGGTGCAGACCTTGACGACGATACACAGGTTTGCAGCTGCCACGTGGGTTTATCCTTCGCACATATTCGTATATGGACGCTTAACGTCTTACAGAACGTGACGAAGGATGCCATTGTGGCATGTGTCAAGTCCGGTATAGCCGACATGGGTGACCTGAAGTCCAAGACGAAGGCCGGAACTGGTTGCGGTGGTTGCATGCCCCTTGTAACCAATATCTTCAACGTTCGTGGCTGGTCCCTTGCGTTAGATGTGAGGCCCTAATCGCCTCCTTTAGGCTGAATTGAAGAAGGCTGGCCATGCCATATCCAACAACCTTTGCGCACACTTTGCTATGACCCGTCAGGAACTCTTTACCATCATCAAGTAAGGGTTTCCCATTAGTCTCCAACCGCCTCACATATGTTCTCTTCCATACAGACTACGGAAACTACAAATATTCCCTGAGGTTATGAAGTCTGCCGGAATCAAGCCAGACTCCCTTGGTTGTGAATTATGTAGGCCTGCAGTTGGTACGTGGATTAGCAAAATTGTCCTCTTCGCCACACTTATTACATCTCACAGCCTCCATCCTTTCATCTCTCTACAACGAGCTCGTCATGGCACCATCGCATCATGCAAATCAGGACACCAACGACAAGTGGGTCCACTTCTCTACCTTCCTCGGAAGATTGTTGAATTACCGTATAGGTACCTGGCAAACATGCAACGAGATGGTAAGTGACGTTGTGCGTCGTTTCTTGCTTCTATAAGGACTGATGACATGTTACCAGGGACCTTCTCCGTTGTCCCGCGAGTCGCCGGAGGCGAGGTGAACTTGGCCACCGATATCACCCTTTTCTAGAGCTCACCCAATTGTACAGATTACGCCAGAAAAATTGATTGTACTTGGACAAGTCGCAAAGAAATGTGAGTACTTTCCATGTCACCCAGTGACTCTATCATCTAATGCTATACAGACAAATTGTACACAAAGATCACCGGCGGGTACGATTATTCCAATATTATACGTCTCCTAGGCTAAGTGTGTGTTAGGCAACGCATTGACTTGTTTGGCGCTCGGAAGCAAGATCTTCCGGATATCTGGGAGGAATTAGTTATGGCGGGATTTGAGAGCGGTCACGCATATGGTGATCATCCAAGAATGGGTTGTCTTCAGCGGGGCTGAAATTTTCTAGGCAAAGCCCTGCGCACTGTTAAGTCATGTGTTGGAACGACCTGGTGTAGGTACGGCATCGGTGATTCGGTTGGATGTAAATGGCTTTCACTGCATTTGTCTCTGTTACTGCATACTGAGTCACGAACAACTTTTTCAGTGGCTATCCGTCTCGAGGAACGTTACAAGGGCATTCGTTCCCCTCACAAACTCAAGGGTGGTGTTAGTGGTTGCATTAGAGAGTGCGCAGAAGCACAGTCGAAGGACTTTGGCCTGATCGCCACGGATAAAGGATGGAACAGTAAGGCAACCCCATATAAGTTCTCACATGTTGATATTTGCATGCAGTCTTTTTCGCCGGAAATGGTGGTACCAACCCTCGTCACGCTACCCTATTTGCAATGGATGTCCCGCCATCCAAAGTTGTACGAATTCTTGACCGCTTCCTTATGTATTACATCCGCACGGCGGATAAACTCATGCGTACTGCTCGATGGGTTGAGCAATTCGAGGGAGGAATCGAGGTCTGTTGAGTAACCTTTCCCTTTTGTATTCGATTAACCCCTTCGGTTTCCCTGCAGAGACTCAAAAAGATTTTGCTGGATGACGAGCTTCGTATCTGCGACGAGCTTGAGAAAGAGATGGACTCATTGGTGGGGACATACCATGACGAATGGAACGTAGTGGTAAAGGACCCAGCAAGAAGGCGGCAATTCCGTCAGTTCGTCAACACCGTAAATCTTCCTATCATATACCCTTCTTCTCCTGACACGCGGTCCAGGATGAGGGTCAGGCGAATGTGGAACCCATCAAGGAACGTGGACAAAAGCGTCCAGCAGACTGGCCGAAACAATTTCCTCCTGCCAAGTTCCATGCATCATCTGTCGCAACACCGAAGTCTGAATGGAAATGGCGCAAGCTGGCTACACTTCAAGACTTGGATATTTCTACCGCCACTACGTTAGTATTTCCATATCATCATCGCCCTATGCCCAACCCATTATCTAGCTCGGCCGCCGTCAAGTATGGAGACTCTCAATTGGCTATTTTCCATGTCCCCGGCAAAGGTCTCTTTGCTATTCAGCAGGTAAATGAATGACTTTGGTGCCACATTACCCATCCGACACCACCTTTAGATGTGTCCCCACAAACGAGCATTCGTCCTTGACCATGGTATCGTCGGTGATGATATGGATGGCAATCTTTATGTTTCTTGTACGTCATACGTCCCCACCAACAAGTTTGCCAATGATTGTTTGTCCAAAATAGGTCCACTTCATAAACGGAACTTCCGACTCACCGACGGCGCCTGTCTGAACGACATGGAGTACTCGGTCATCTCGTTTGACATTAAGCAGGAGGACGGCGGCGTGCTTGTGCTTCTGCCCGAGCCGGAGGAACTGGATGCAGTCATAGGCAGTAGTAAATGGATGGTCAAGCAGGCGACGGCTGAAGTTGTATCCCGTGGTGGGGGCCAAGGCATCGAAATCGCAACCGCGGATGGACCTACCGCGTCTGTAGGATGCAGTGGCGCAGGTGGTTCTTGTGGTGGTGATCCTGCTCTCGAATGGTGATCTACATAAAGGTTGCATGTAAACATCTCCCTGTCTTATCGCTGTTGCTATGTATGTACTATGATGTGAACAATGTTTGTATATCTTAGAAGTGTGGCTCAAAGTAGCTGCCTAGTACCAAGTCGCCGAATGCCAGCTAGGATCTAGTCTGGTGACCTAGGATCAGGCTTCACCGTACCCGGCATGCGCTGAGAATCTTTCCAATTCCAATCATACTTCGACCATGTCATTTCGATCTCAGTTTGGGTCCACTTGGTTCTTGTGAACTGAACAAAAATTCGAATTCACTTCACTGTGACGGTAACACTACTGAGAGATTAGAAACACCATACACCGTGTTGGCGCAGCTGCCAACTATGTATCCCAACTGACCGGCACCGGCGTGCCGAACCCTAAGTGTGACAATTGGTCACACCCTCGGTGTGCTGTCACGGCCAGTCGTCGACCGCGACTAAACCAAGTCCTCTCTAACCCACTCCATCTAACGCGAATTTCGGGAGCTGACCGGGTAAAATGCAAGCAGGACAAACTCCAGTTTTTGTCATGAGTGCGAACCTGCTTTCCTACCCTTTTTTTTCGTTGATCCTCTTGCTTACCAGACACCGCGCCCGAGAGGCAGTCGGGTAGAAAGGCTCAGATTTCGAATATCACTGCAGCCAAGGTTTGGCAGGTCACTATTCCAGATCTCTACTCTGCTCATTTATCCGTAGACCATAGCCGATGTGATTCGCACATGTTTGGGCCCTAAAGCCATGCTGAAGATGATCCTAGATCCCATGGGTGGTATCTTGTGCGTTTGTCATATCCAGGATTTCTCTTCACGGTTATTCACATTCTGAAGACTAACTAATGACGGGAACGCAATCCTACGCGAGATCGATGTCGCTCATCCTGCTGCCAAGAATATGATTGAACTCAGTCGAACGCAGGATGAAGAGTGCGGTGATGGGACAACGAGCGTCATCATCCTAGGTATCCATCTATTCGTTATATTTTCGGAGAGCCATCTGATATTCCTCTAGCTGGAGAAATCCTTGCGCAGTCTCTTGCTCAGCTTGAACGTGACATTCACCCGGTGGTGATCATCTCAGCGTACAACAAGGCTCTCAAGGAATCACTGGAGATAATAAAAAAGATTTCTATCCCCATCAACACATCCTCTGACGAAGAAATGCTTTCCCTCATCAAAACGTCGATCGGAACCAAGTTCGTTGCACGCTGGTCCGACCTCATGTGCCGTCTTGCTCTTCAAGCCGTCCGGACCGTCGCAGCGGAAGAAAATGGACACAAAACTGTTGATATAAAACGATATGCACGAGTGGAGAAGATTCCGGGTGGTTCAATTGAGGAATCACGCGTCTTAGATGGTGTTCTCCTGAACAAGGACATCACTCATCCCAACATGCGCCGGAGAATCCAAAACCCGCGTATTGTGTTACTGGACTGTCCGCTGGAATACAAAAAAGGCGAAAGCCAAACGAACATGGAGTTTTCCAAGGAGAGTGACTGGGCCCGTGCTCAAGAAATTGAGGAAGAACAAGTCATCGCGCAGTGCAAGCGCATACTTGAGTTCAAGCCTGATCTTGTCATCACAGAAAAGGGTATCTCAGGTTGGTCTGCTCTCACGATATCGTATGTTGCGTTCACACATTGCCTGGCACAGACACGGCCCAGCATGTTTTTGAGCGGGCCAACGTTTCCGCTATTCGTCGGGTCCGCAAGTCGGATAACAATCGTATTGCACTCGCCGTTGGCGCGACCATCGTTAACCGAGTCGAAGATCTTCGAGAGTCCGATGTGGGGACTGGATGCGGACTATTCCATATTGAAAAGATAGGGGACGAGTGCGTGTCTCGTCCATCAAATATCATCAAGGCTTACCATCCCACCCTGTTACAGATACTTTACCTTCCTCACTGCTTGCTCCGACCCCAAAGCATGCACGATTCTTCTTCGTGGACCCTCAAAGGATATTCTCAATGAAATCGATCGTAACCTTGCTGACGCCCTCTCCGTTGCACGTAATGTGTACTTCAACCCTCTCCTTGCACCTGGCGGTGGTGCGACCGAAATGGCCATCAGTGTCGGGTTGCACGCAAAGGCAAGAAGCGTAACGGGCGTTGAAGGCTGGCCATTCAGGGCTGTCGCAGACGCGATGGAAGTCATTCCCCGTACGCTCGTACAGAACGGTGGAGGCAACGCGATCCGAGTATTGACAGAGCTGAGAGCCAAACACGCAAACGGTGACTACTCGTGGGGCGTGGACGGCGAGACGGGCAAGATTGTGGATATGAAGTCGTATGGGTTGTATGAGAGCGCGAGCGTCAAGGCATGTCGTGATGCTATATTTTTGTTTGTTATCGTTTCTGACGATTAGTTTAGATTCAAATACTCAAGACGGCAATCGAGGTTTGTGCCTTGGCGGCCACTGGTTGTCGTGGACTAACATCATTGTTGATCTTCAGGCGGCCCGTATGCTGCTTCGGGTGGATGATGTGGTGCAAGCTACACGTAAAGAAAAGGAGCAACAGGGTCCTCCACCAGACGAGATGGCTGAATGAAAAGTGGACCGGACGTAACTGATGGTGTGCCTCCACAGATGATGCATGAATACTAGAATAACAACCCAATAAGTGTCTAATAAATATCGAAAACATCGCATGACATTCTCCGGTTACAATCTCTATAGTTGGCGCTGGGATCAGCACTTGATGAAATTACCCACAATCATGCTCGGAATCCCCCACTTGTCCCGCCTGATCGTGAACGAAAAGCAACAGTTGACGAAACCCTCTTCGCTGGGAGCGTCTTCGCCTCCCAGCTTTTTCCGTTCCGATGAGGTATTGATCAGGGGTTTGTATCGTAACACACAAGAGGTGAGCACCGCTTTTTGAGTAGAATCAAATGCGACATGGCCGTATTTCTGTCAAGGTAAGGATGCAACCCCGACGATTATCAATACCGACGTACCTCCCAGTAATTGACAGCAGACTCTTCCGCCATGAGTTCGTATATACAAAGGCGGCCCTGCCAGCTGTTTGAAAAAAACGAGTGCTGACGGAAAGCGGTGGGGGACTCACGTCGCGCATCATATACCCGTCGACACCCACCAACTCGGTGAATTCGCGATTCCCTTTGTATATCTCGCCTGTTCGACGCCAAAGGCATGCAGGCACACCCATGGCTGAAAACACACGATCATAGTCGAGCAATAAGCGCTCAAAGGCCTCCTCGATAAAGACCAAGTCCTATAAGGAAAAGGGTTGAGGATGGAAGTAATTCGAACGGTTCTACTAACGATATCCCGGAGAGACTGCGCAACTGCCTAAGAATGGCTACGCGTGAGAGGAAGACAGTCGTGTCGATTCGCCCTACTTACTCGGAACTTGGGTCGGAGAACAGATAGCGGTTGCAAAATTTGTTGCTTCGATTGTCGCGAAACGCTAAGTTTCAATGTGAGATGACTCGCTGACCGCGATGAAATAATAGCCTACTTGCGGTCCATCCATCTCGACAAGCGAGCGTAGCCCTTGACGTAGTCGTAGGGCTTCAACAAACCTGCCTCGTACTTGCTTCTAATGACACGACTCAAACGTTCGTCTCTTGATCCAGACTCTTGATCCGCCGCGGTCAGAAGGAACTGCTCTGTCTTGGTGGCTGATGGGAGCAGGGGCGGAGTAGGTTCCTCTGGTGGAGCTGCGCGTGGTTCGGCTGTCGCACCGCTCAATGGCTCAGTGGTCAGTGTCGGTTGAGCAATGTATGTGGTTCTGGCGCTCTCCGCTCCAGGGTCAGGATAAGATGGCGTGGACATGAGGGATGGCGTCATATTCGGAGAAGTAAAGAAGGAACCATCATCAAGCGTCTCCAAGAAGTCGCTAGCACAGGACCAGGATCAAAAAGTCTTTCCTTGGAAGAGGTCCTATTCAGGCACGCACGTCAGGACAGAGAACTCGTTGCCCAGGGTTTCAGGCTGGTAGAGGAATGCGTTCTGCGATACATTAATGGGCCAAGGAGAATTCGAGGGCTGTTGTAGGGTGGTGTTTCCGTACACCGTTTCTGTGGGCGTGTCATTATCGAACATAATAGAGTAGTATGTGATCACATACGGGGTATAATCCTTGAAGAATCTGTCGGTAGTACCGTTGTATCTTGTTTGGTTTTCGGTGGACGTTGCTCGTCGTGGCATAAATGTCCAATTTCTCGTTTGATGCTGGCAAGAACAATGATTGGATATCTCGGGACAATGCCAGATCGCACGCACCACCGCTGGCATGGCCGGCCCTCGTCGCAAGTCATATGGCTGCGACGACAATAGAGGCACGCATGGTTGACTTTTCGTCTCTTTGTCGTCTTCTTCTTCTTTCCTGCCACATCGTCATCGTTCGACTGGTCATGGTCCAGATCTGGGCGGTTTGTGCTCTGTGCTGGCATGGTCGCATAGGGATGTGTGGGGTAATTGGCCATGGCACGACGAGCTAATTGGTTGAACTGATGGAGATGTTTTCAGAGGTCGTGCATTTAAAAATGGAAGGGGTTTCAGATAGTTGTAGTAGTGATGTGATCGCCGGATCTACCTCAAACAGAGCAGAGTCTTGACTCTTGACAGCGTGTGTTACCTGCAGCGAGTCCGTGTCAGACCCCGACCACCGTGCACATGCGCCTGTCACCTACTAGTACCAGGCTACTACGTAAATGTACAAGCCAGAGTAACATGTCAAATTGATAAGTCAATGGGAAATGAATGCAGGAAACGTTGGGCAACAACACAGGCATACGGGTATTGGTAGCAAAGATGACATCCACTCGGATCCCTGGAAAGCAATCAAAGTCAGATCGCACCATCTTGGACTTTTTCGGCCGAAGCGGCCTGCAACCTTGTGTTGAAGGATCGTTTCGGTCCGGAATCGATGTTTTCTGCAAACCACTGCGGTGATTAATAGGTGCGGAGACACTGGACGTACGTCTTCACCTCAACAAAGGAATCTGGCAGATCCTTTGGGACAGCGCTTCCGAGTTTCATAATAGACATAGGTCACCACAAATTTGATGAGGTATCCATCAGCCCTGTGTGGTGTTGAGGTTCATAAGACTACAGTTGCGAGGCACTTGTCTGACGGTCTTGCAGACCAATCGAAATGCTCGCCAAAGCAGAAAAGGGTTAACAATTGGACAAACGAATCCACGAGAATATGCGCTGATCTCAACCTCCTCTTGGAGTATGGCTACTTGGAGTGTCGCGGTGTCAGTGTGCGGCCGGAGTGATCGACGCGACGATGACCATGACAACGAAGTCATTCTCGGTGACCTTGGCATGCCGCCAAGTTAGTAAGCCCCGCAATGCGTTCACTAGAGCGGATATCCTAAATAAGCATGGCGTTCAATAGCAGATTGACCCAAACGTACCTTCAAGGCAGTTCAAACGCGATGTATGTTTTTCGCACCTTTTCATGAATTATTAAATTAATCCAGAAACCCTCAGGATCGAGAAATAGTCACCATTCAGTTCCCACCATTGTACACAAACAGGTCACTGTCCTGCAGCCAAAACGATGGACTACGTTAAGATCAAACTTTTGTGTGATTGATCACATGGTGGCATACCATGCATGCCGCAAAGCTGGGTATCATCAGCTCGGGTGGGGGTATACTGCACGTCGTAGAATCCTTGAAACTCATCGTCACCGCCAGCTTCTGGTGCAATTGTCACCTCCGCAACAGCTTCCGGCGCGTCAGCAAAAAAGACTTGTAGCAAAAGCCAAGTTCGTTATGTAAATAGCTGTTCGAGCAATACAAGTCCGAAGATGCCTTGACAACTGCCAATCTTCGGCGGTAAAGTTTTCTCCGTTGAACAACGTTGAACATCCGCTTCAAGTGTTCTCGATAGTGACCAAGATATCGGATCCAGTAGCAGACATGTCTGAGTCGATTAGATTTTTATATGGCTGAACCTAGACGCAGCCAATCAGCCCGCAGACCTTCCCTTACGCCGAGTTATCATCTTACCGGTTGGTGACGTCGCGAGCATGTGTAGTTGTATGTCAATAATAAAAAGGATGCTTTCGTATGCGCACCATGTGATGTCATCGAATAGCATATGATTTCATCTTTCCCGCTCGGTTTGAATCACCTGACAGCCTAGACTCACCTTTTCTAGATCTTTTCAACTGACGCAGAGACGCTTCGCCCGGGCCCCGCATCACGGTTCGTGAACCGTAGTCACCCTAGAAACAGCACGTGAACGATGGATAAATAAAAATCCGATCCCCGCGGAGCTTTGGGGGAAACGACAAGGCACGCACACTGGTGTAGCAAACAAAATCCTTGTCTAACTTGGCAACCGGGCATGGTATATATCGTGCCGTGTCTCCAGGACAGAATGGCGAGGTTTACACAAGGTGGGTCAACGGAGTCCTTCGGACGGCGGTCCAAGGACAAACAACATCATGGGTCCTATGTTCTAGTATTTAGCACAATCCAAATTGGAGTGTGCCCATTTACGTATTCAACTAACCCCCCAATCTGGAAACTTGCTTGAAAGAGATCAAGATTGGTCTTGAAAGTCACTACGTTCAGCTGAGATGAAACTGCTTACCTACACGGTATTGGGCATTGTCTCCATGATCAAGTTGGGGATGTTGAGAAGACGTCTTAGTAAACCAGCGTACTGCTAAACAAGGGAGTGAGTGATCGACAATTATCCGCGCACGGCCACCGCATATCTGCAGTAAGCGGATAGCTAGCGAGAGATGTCATCGATCTGCTTCAACGACAAATCAGTAAAGTTTGATCATATCTTGGATACCATGCAAACTTGGGGGTCGAGCCGTTGAAACGGAGATCTCGATCAACTGGCAGCCGGAGCTCAAGCTTCAAGCACATGCTTGACCAAAATGTTGATTGTGCGACCTCAACATGTGATTTCTATCGGGACTCCGATCCAAGTTATCACGTTCCCTTGCCCATAGCCCATAACGCACAACACTTCTCCGCCACAGTCATGTCTGGGACGGTCAGTACTGGGGTTGCCATCCTTGGAAGCGGTATCTTCGCCAAAGAAGGTGGGTAACGGCGTATGCAGAACATGCTCAGCCTTGTCCAGAGATTTATCACATCGCGGCCGGGATAACAGCACATCTACCGGCTCTCAAAGCCCTCGGGCCTCTTGCACCACACCTCAAGGCCATCTATTCGCGATCAAAGAAGAGCGCGAGCGAGTTGGCCGAGAAAGCGGTTGATCTCCTGCACACCAGGCCAGATATCTACCACGATAGTGAGCCATCGACGAACCTGGATGCCCTGCTCGCAAGACCGGATATTTCCGCCGTCATCGTGGTGCTTCCTATCATCTTACAGCCCGCCATTGTTCTCAAAGCCTTGGCGGCCGGAAAGCACGTTATCAGTGAAAAACCCGTGGCGCCTGATGTCGCTTCAGGGTTGAAACTGATCGCAATTTACGAGACAGAATATAAACCCAAGGGTTTAGTCTGGAGAGTCGCAGAAAACGTGGAGGCTGAATCAGGCTACGTCACCGCTGCACAGGTGATTCGCGCAGGAAAGATTGGAAAAGTGACCTTCTTCAGCTTGCGGGAGGTTGATCGCATGGATCGGGAGTCAAAGTGGTACAAAACACCTTGGCGCACAGTTCCAGAGGTGAGTTGATCGAATCCGCTTTCTGATAGCACTTTGTGACTGATGGGATGTTCTGCAGTATCAAGGAGGGTTTTTAGTAAGTCAAAGGCGCATCAAGGGAACGTATGACTTGACACTCCCCAATTACACGCATGTAGCTCGACGGAGGTGTCGTACGTTTTTCTTGTGCTCTCTTCGCAAGAATTATTGATGACACATGCTTCTTGGCTCCTCAGCATTCAGCCGCCGCGTTGCGTGTCATTCTTCCTAGTCCCATGGCGTTTCTCTCAGGCTTCGCTTCGTTGAACGCGGAGTGGCTAGCGCCACACGACACGATCAATGCCATCATCAAATGCGCAGATGGCTCGCACGGTATCTTTGAATTGAGTTTCGCCGCGCCTACAAAATCGCGCGCATCTGTTGGCAATGGCACGGTTATCACAGGCACCGACGGCTACATTACTATCGATGAGATAGATGCAAAGGATCCAGTGACTGGAGACGAGAAGCCTGTTTCCCGCGTTGTTATCAAGTCCGTGTCCAAGGATGCAGATGGAAAAGTGGGTCGCGAGAGAGAAGAGGTGATCGATGAACCAGTCAGGGGTGTTGAGCTTGAGTTGGCAAGTTTCTTCGCGGTGGCCTTGGAAGGCAAGCAGGATGGATTGGGTAACCCCAGAGGTGCACTTCAAGACGTAGCAATTATCGAAGCGGCGTTGAAGAGCAACGGGAAATTGATCAATCTTGAGAAACTGGTCACCCCAGCCTAAAGGAGAGTTTGTACATACTTAGATAACGGAAAGAAATACACAGTAGCTATATATACCTCTCATCACATGTCAATACAGTTGATCGGGTTGCAACTTACTGAGAGTTGATGCAGCTATGCCTATCTCCCAAACTGAGCACCCAAAACTGAAGTCAGGAACACTTCTTTGCGGGGAACCTGAAACATTGAGCTTCAAATCATTTCAACGAATCGGATGCATCTAAACATACCTTGAAGCACATGCCTTAAACCATATGCTGGCTATCCTTAAGAATCACGTGAATGATCATTCTACAGCGATCGATTTGAACCACAGCTATTGTATGGCGGTGGCTCCGAGTCTGTGATCACAAGCACTTAATTCGTTCAACCGACCAGCAAGTCGTCACCCGTGGTCACTGGTTGCGACACGGTTCCTATAGAGACAGAAGCAGGAGAGACTGATCCAGCGGAAGACTGTGAATAATATTAATCAATGATGGACAAGATTCCAGGGAGATGCTTGGCCATCACTGTGGCGTCAAAGGTAAATGTCTGGTCGCCCTGCAAGAGAAATTCGGAGTTCCAGGCATGGCAACGAGCTTGCCTGGCGGCCATTCATGTTCCCATGACACTCAAACAACTCACTGGTCAATACCATCAACGGGCAAGTGTCTCGCAAGACAGACGATGAACGTGAAAGGGTACAAATGTGGGTTGTGACACATTGAATGCACAGAATATGAACCTACAAAATAACAAGGTACGTGTCCGCCTCGGACCAGCCAAAAGAAACGGCCTGATCATGGAGCCCTACGCGGAGCAGGCGTGAATGATGTACCTATGTTTCTGGGAAGGCGTAACCGGAGGTCGGTGAAGATCTTGTGGACCACGCGTGGGGAAAGACCGCATTCGACGAGGTACTCGGGGGTCACGCCCCAACCGAGAAGATCCAACACGAGGGACTTTGCGCGGTCCAGGTCCTCCTTCGTCACTGAGACCAAAAAAATAAGCGAACGGGAAGAACGAGTTAAGAAAGCAAAAGCGTGTTACTAGGTTCAACAGTAGGCGCGAGACCGTAGCCAGGCTCCGCAGGTAGGGAGGCGGGCATTGAGGGTCTGACCTGGTTGGAAGAATGTAGCTGTGGTTGATCATCGGACAGGGGCTGCGAGCCTGCGGTGCCGCCAGACAAATGACCCTCTAAGATCTCACCGTCTTCTAATGAATAGCTGCTCAAGATGACAGAGTTTGGCGAGCTGTGCGAGATGTTTTTGGATTCTGCAGAAGCTGGTGAACCTTGGCGATAGTCCTCTGACATGCAGACAACAGCTTTCGCAGCGGTAGTATGTGAAGTCACGGAGTCGAACTTGAGCAAGGGTGGGAAGAAACTTCCTTCGTCATGATAACTTGTGCGGCCCAAACCTTGTCCTACAGTTGCAACCACGCAGGGGCAACCTACATATGAATGGTCTATTTCTTCCCTCAGCGCTCAGCATCAAGTCGAGGATATTGGAAACATCACAAGAAACCCGAAAGTACAGCCAAGAAAAATTCATCACCACAAAGACCATCATGAACTCAACGCCGCCACCGCTTCGCGGACCATCTCTTCAAAACGCCTTGTCCCATCTCTCCGAGCCCACTTGGATGCCTCCACGAACTCCTTTGCCTTCTCTGACATCAAATCCAAGAGATCCGGCTCGCTTTGTAGCCGTGTCTTGATGTATGCGACGAAAACGACCGTCGCCCACACCTTTTTGTCGATCCCGAGTTCGTCTGCCTTGCCAAGTACTGCATCCCCGACGAGCCGTGAGAGAAGTGGAGTAGCCGTAAACGAACCGTCAACATCCATCTGTTGAAAGAGATCGTACACCTCTTGTGGAATTGGGTGCCGTTTTCTTGGACCGCCTTGACTGCCACTAGGTCCGGTGTTTGTTCCCCCGTTCGTGTCACGAAGAACCTCGGGTGAGGGAGCACGTTCGATGGGGTCTTTGAACCGAGGAAGAGGACTGGGAGAACGAGAGGACGTCCAACAGGAGCTGCAAGAGCCGAGGGAACTCAAACTTGAGAGGGTGTCGGTGCTGTGATTAGATGAATGACTGCGTCTCCGCTGAGAACTGGATGTACGTCTGAGTCTACGGCCCCTGCTCTGGCTCGTGTCAGAAACAGACTTGCTGTATGCACCAGGGAACTCCGGCCCGTGGCGAGAACGGGAATGAGCAGGTGTGTTTGCTGTACTTGCCAGTGCTGCTGGATTGCTGAGGGAGACAAAGACTGAAGTGAAGAAGGAGGATATGCCATTGATGAAATGGTCGAGAAAAGTAGAACCCTCGGCAGGCCTGCCCTCTAGGACGTCTGGATCGGTCTGCGCAAGTTTGGATCTAGCCCACGCCATGCTTCCGCGACGATGTCCGCGTTCTCCCCCTTTCTGGACTGCGACAAAGGATGTATACTTGCTTAGAAGATGATACGTCAAACCCAGCCTAATAATGCCGGCTTTTCGAAGGTCATCCTCAGAAACCAAGAGAGCATCGTCCGCAGCTGGAGTGGGGAGAGGTCCAATTCCATCATCCAGATCCATGATAAGCCTCCGCGCACCCAGCGTGTGCACCATGGGGATGGTTAGATGTTCATTGGTATCATGGAAGGGTTTCACTTTCGTTACATGCACAGTCGATTCTTGGGGAACGGAATCCCCATCCAATTTGGCAATTAGCCGAACAGAGGTCGGCACAGTCTTGAATGAAGTGATTGCGAAGACCGTGAACCGGACCCCGGAGAAGATCTTCGTCAAGGTATGAGGAGCTTGCTGCACAAGCGGCGGGGGTCCGAGGGCTGGGATACCTGCAGGGAGGTGTGGTGTGGTAGGACTACCGGTAGGACTCGAGATATTGTATCCCCAATTGATGACGATGCTTTCTATATTTTTCGAGCGCCCAGCGCTCATCAGGCTAGCACATTTTCCAAAGATTTCTTCTGCAGAAACGGCGAAGAGAGCCTCTCCATTACCCGCCCGTGCGAGCCTCGAACATATGTCCTGAGACACGTCCCCCCCAATACCAAGAACAAACAGGCGCACCGACGCCTTGCGCGAAGAATTTTGAATGGCATTCGAAACGACCACTAATTCCCCTCCTTCCTGGAATAAAACTATTTTAAGTACAATGGAGTTTGTGAGCATGCAACATACGTTGATTCGGCCATCGGTTAGAAGAAACACAACTGCAGGGCGATCAAGCGCACGTGAGTCGAATGCTAACTGGATGGCTTTAGGAATTTCTGTTCCACCATAATTGGCAAGCATGGAATCGACATGGGATGTCTGCAACCACAGACTCAAAACTAATTGCATTTTAGGCCGAAGAAAGCTTACCGCCTCAACCAAGGATCCCGGGTCGAGCGCACGGCTGCGCTTCCACAGGCTATCAACCTTACTGCCAAAACTAAAGATATTGAACGTGGTTCCGGTGCTCGGGAGGAGACGTAGTAGCATGTTTAATGTTCGCTTGGCTGTTTCGATCTCGTCACCATCCATACTGCCAGATCGATCAATGATAAAAATGTATTCCTGTGAAGGAATCTTGGGGGTTTGAAACTTCGGAACGAGGGTTAATTGCATCGCAACGGTAGATTCCTGTCTGCCTTCAGCCTCCCTTACACGCGACACTTCTGCAAAACATCTGGGCTTGTCTAGTCCCTCGGCGTGTATGGTGATGACGAAGTCACTGGACAAGAATTTAGATGACTGCCAAACTGCGGACATACGCCGCTGTGACTTTCGACCAGAACGTTCCTTGTAGCGTTGAAGTACTATGCGATGCGTCGGGCTACGGATAGCATATATCACATCGCTAGTTTGGATGTCGACGCTGATGTGAACTCGAGTGCGAGAATCGGCAGCAGAGGCATCCAGAATCACTGCAGGCGGCGTGCCATAACGCTCAGCAATGTACATCGGGAGTTGTAGTCGTATATGATCCGTAAGAGCTTCATTCAATACGTCCATTACGAACTACAGGCATGATGTCAGTTGTTCGAACAGCATGGGTATGAATGGGATATATACCGTCAAACGCGCTATCACTCTCGTAACAGCAGGGATAGATCCGATTGAGATCGTAAATACTGCGCGGCGAGGAACGCATCTCCATGATCTGCATCCAACACATGGGAAATAGGGCTTACTGTCATCCGTCACACTTTCGACGAGGGCTACCACCTTCCCTTGCTCTACCGCATGAGTAAACGTTCGTGCTGCCTCTTCCTTTTCCTTTATCTCCCCAACGATGACCGATCCGTTGTCGAGTTCAAGCTCAAACGCGCAAACTGCTGCATTCGCCGGGAGTGGGAAGACATATTTTGCCCTTCCTGTGGGTTCGTCTGACGGATTATAAAACGTCTGGGTGAGGATTATGCGGGAGGACACTATATCACCGGACGAGTGGCCGTGCACGTCCGAGGAATACAAAATAAGCTCCGAAGATAAGGGTACGTTGCCAACGACGCACCATCTACAACCCAAGCTTTCACTCTCACTTCCTCTAGCGAGAGATATTCAATCGTTGTTTGCCCATGTGGCTGGTGGACAATGCCCGTACGCGCTGAAGCCATTTGGTGAGTGTGGACGGGGGGAGTGTAGTAGGTGCTGTGCGGACGTCTTCTCACCTTTATCTGTAATCTTTAGCTGTATTTCCAGCGTTGATGTGCGGCGCCTCGTGCTGAGACATCCCAACCGAATGTGGAATCCAGAACGCGCCGACAGGGCGTATGACCACTGCGGCAGTCGCACCGGGTTGACGGAAGATCATATTAGGAGGGAGACGCTGTGTATCATCCGAGGAACCCCTCCTTGAGTGTTTCAATTCGAACAGCGCGGGTATCCGTCCCTTCGCAGCACTCAGTGGTAGCGCAAATAAAGTACTGTGTCCCCTTCACACCAATCATGATGTCCAAATTACTAGGATAAGAGGAATACGCTGAATCGTCACTCGCTGAATGAGTCCAAATTTTAGCTGCAGACGTGATGTGACACACTGTGACCTGCCGAAGTTGCCTGGTTCCGCCGAGCGTGTGCTAGTCGCTGCATATGCACAAGGTCTTTCGGTATCGACACAGACAGGATAATTACATCAAGGATCAATCGATCACGAATACATGTTGGCCGCACACGAAGGCAAATAAGCACCTTATAGCTCACCCGCCGGAAGTGATTTCCCCTCGACTTTTTGAACTCTCCCCTCTCGTATGTTGGTGCGCCTTCAGCGATCCCGACATTTCGTATTCCCTGCTATCGGTTGCGGTACCACCCAACGATCCAGACTTTCCGTGCGTAGGTCCCTGACCAGTTCCTCCACTGTCGATATGAAATCCACCCCTTGAGGACCGATAACCCCTGAAACTAAGCACAAGGCGGTAATAAATCACGAACGGAACATTATTGATGTCAAGACTCGCAAGAATGTTATGGAATCTACACGATTGTTAACGTCTTTCCAGGAAACCGAGATTTACTCACTGAAGACGACAGCGGCATCCCTATCGACAATCCTTTGTAAGTCAGGTTCCTGGGGGCAAGCGTGAGCGTTTGGCGCAGCAATCCAGAAGCGGTCATACAAGAAAAAATAGAGCACAGTGTGCTCTAATAACAGCATCATGTATTCGTTGATCCTTTGTCTTCCCAACATTCTCTTTGTCTCATGGCGTGCACGATGAAGCGATAGAGTACCAGAGCCATCAGCAGAGTATCGAATAGTCTACCTGGGATACCAGCGCAGTCAAGGATGGATTCGCTGCGGCCATACTCGTGGATGCAAATGATTGTGTCGACAATGCGAACGCTCACGACTGATTACATAGCAAGTCAGTCACTGCAAAGTCATACAATGTGTTCAGGATACGCACAAAGGAGACCGCTATGAGGGCCAGCCGTTAAGAAGAGGATAACAATATTGTTGACTATGACAAGAAAGTATAGAAAGAAAAGGATCCTTCTTGGTTGATTGAACATAACGGAGACACGGAGAATCATAATCGCTACACATAGGGTCAAACTCACACTTGTTAAAGCAGCTGGGGAATACACAGACCGTGCGTCACTACGATGTAAACCATATCCATCCATAAGTGAATTTGGCTTACAACCGCACCTGAGAGGAAGTGTTCGCTCAGTGCCTAAACAGTGTTAGCAGACAGACTTACACCTATTATATTCAGAACCAAATGTGATTGTAAAACAACCTTGCAGAGAGTTGTGATAAATCATACGCACGCCTAGGCCCAAATCAGTAAGATTCGATGTCAAACGAAAGGACAGACCGATTCAGACATATAGAAAAGGCCCAATTTTGAAAATGTAGGATGCCCCCATAAAGCTGAGCCTCGCGTGAGCAGTCGGAGATACATAAGGAGTTCACGACATACAATGCAAGTGCAAGCCCAAAATATCGTGCCTGGCGTGATCGTCGCCGACTAGTGCATTCCAAATACATACCACATTTACGTTGCCACCAGGAAACGCGCAGATATGGTGGACCAATGCCTCATCTAAAGAGAGTTGACACAGATCCTTTCAACGAATGTTGTACCCCATACGAGTTCGACCTAAGTGCAGGTTAGAATACAAAATGTGAATAGAAACATCCAACACACACCTCAAGCGAAAAGGGAGAGCTGAGAAGATGATCGATGCCTGCGAAACACAGAAAGCAACTGTGCAGATAGCGGATTTCCAGAGTGGGAAACGTGAGCCAAGAACATGGCAACTAAAATTTTAGGTCACCGACCATCCAGTTCGATGCGTACCCTGTTAGTCAAGTCTGGCAGAAGTTGGCAGGCCATATGATCATGATGCAGTGATGGGCATAGGACTCAGGAGCGAGTCGCAGCCTGCCTGCCCTAATGTAATACAAATGCTGTGTGGGTTTGCAACTTTGTCTAGGGTTAGGGTTTCCTTTCATTACCCTTTGTTCACTTCGAAATATCTGATGGTAAGAAGTAACCAACGTTGCGTCCCCGCTTGCCAGGTCTTACCGGTCAATACAGGGCGGTGGAGCGCGTTACCCGTTCCCAAAGCATGTATGGTCACCGGCGGGTGCGTTGGGTTCGCTTTCCCTTGCTATTAGCTCTGGTGACAATAACCAACAGGTGGATGGTGGACTCGTCCTGCGAATTGGGCAAGCAACACGGCAATCACCATGACTGGTATCCTTGCAATTGCATATGGCGTGTGGTCTGTTAGTGCGGAGCGAGAGGTGACCAAGGATTTTTTTGTCCCAAACTATGATACTCATCGCTAGCTTGCGGACAGACCCGGCATGTTCTTCCCGATCGACCAATACCATCAATGTTGGTACGCAAACCTGCCTGATGCTCTTGTTTTAGAGGCTCACTTACGAGCCAGTGGGCAAAACAGTTTAGACAGCAAAATAAGGAGGAGGCATGATTAGTCGAGATAATTGCTCTCTACTGGTGGCACTCTGCTCGAACTTACCCTGCTCTTCATTTCCACCGAGGTTGCAATGGCATCATGGTACCTAGCTGTCTGATCCCATACGCCCGCGACCCGCGTCAGAAATTTTTGAACCCATGTTAAACCCATACCAGAAGGTTCCTTAGCCCTTGCCGTCCAGTATCTCTATTGTGATCCAGTGGTTGGCAGTGTCGGATTGTTCGATAGCCCCCTACGGATCCTTCCCCTACTACGCGCAACCCGCCTCATCCGGTTTCAAGCAGATTCGGGTCCACATTTATGATATAATTGTCTCCAAGCTCGGCTCCAACTAATATTATAGGAGAACATACCTTGTCCCAATGACTCGACCCCTCCATTGACGTTCCGTATATTCGCATTTCTCGACCTACCTTTTCGACGTCCGCAGTGTCGTGGCGCTGGTACGAGTAAATGATCACCGCGCGAGACGACTGATGGTTTGGACTAGTTACCCATAAAATACCTTCAAGGCTTGAATAGGGCTAGTAACTAACTAAGTCAACTCGATCACTGGGGTCACGTAGTTTTCATATAATTCACTCAATCCATGATACTGGCCTGAGACAATTGACATCAAACACTTCTGGTCGCGCTAAGACCCCGTCAGCAGGTATATTAAAATGGAACACTGGCCGGGCCCTCTGAAAGAATCCAAGTCTGTTGATATTACATGGCTGATGAGAACTAGTACCTTTACACTTCAAGGACAATATTGGTAGTACCATGTCTTCCACGGTCCACACCGGCTTGCCCGAGGGGTCAGCGCTTAGCGACGATATTAGTGTGTCAATGAAATGAACGGACAACCGTCGGCTATATATGCTTACCACCGGGCCAGTACTACCGACTTCAAGCTTCACATGTTACCCACTCACTCGACGTCGACAGTAAACTGAATACATTATAAGTACCTTCGAACAGTTCCGGCATTGCGGGACGGAACACCAATTGGTATCGGCGAATAAGTAGTACATGGCGTTTCCAAAGATTTCAACTGCCAAGTCATCGTGAGTAGTGCGGTCGTAAGGTGGCCCAGGACCTGCAGGAATATCAACAATATGTATGGAAATGTCTGCGCCAGCAGAAACTTCCTTGCTTGACGATTATAGCATGTGTGATACTATCAGCAAGTTAAGTAGGGATTGAAGGAAGGTTGTCCGGTGGTTGGTTCCCACGGTTATGGCGAGAGAAACCTTGTCCGACAAGTGGCAAGGTACTCGTTGCCAGACCACTCGACGGCTCGCTCAGCGCTCAGCGACTAACTGATTCAATCCGGTCGAGCTATCCAACGCAATTGTCGCAGACAAAATGGACATAAACTGTCCACAAGCTGGTAGCCTTAGCAAACAAGGATGGTGGAATTATTCACGTAACTTTTGCAGTGACATCTTTTCGGCTAGACCATATGGATCAATTAATGTATGTCCTTACCTATGCGCACTTCTCAGCTCCACATTGCAACCACCACGCGCGCGTCTATTTTGCCAGACTGTTTTCTGCTGTCGTGCGGATTTCCTCCGCCTAGAACCTGACAAACGGCGGGCCCTTCCACCCCTCACACATGTCCTACGCACCGAACGATTCCCCTGAGCAATTTTTCGCAGAACAAGCATGGCTTTCTGGCGCTCTCCTCACTGGAACAGGCTACGGCATCGTCATGGCCCTTTTCTGGCTCTGTTTGCAGACCCTTTGGAATCGACTCAACCAAAAGGACGCAAATTGTAGACGCAACCTCTTTTTTCTCATCTATGTCTGCGTCATGTTCGTCTTTGGATCCCTCTTCCTAGCGTCTAACTCAAAGTTCACGCAATTGGCGTTTATCAATAATCGTGGATACACCGGTGGTCCGAGTCAATATGAGCAGCAGATGTTTTCGATCAGTGTAGATGAAGTCGCAAGCGTATCCTTTGTCCTCGCGAATTGGCTTGCCGACTCATTACTGGTATGGGTCTTGGTTAGTGCCGGATTTCCTGAAGCACTGACCAGGATGGTGTGTGCATCAGGTCTGGCGGTGTGTTATCATCTATAGCGATTTCGGTACTCTCTCGGGGCGCATCGTCCTCGTCATCACGGGTCTCATGCAATTCGCTTCTTATGGTGAGTACATGATCTGTGGTAACCCCACCTCGAGCTCCCACCTGCTCATGTTGTCCTGCAATCAGTTCTAGGCATTTTTTTCCTCGTACAAATTTCCTCCCCGTCGTCCTCGCCCTACACGAATACCGGCCATTCCATCAATTGGACCTATCCCTACTTTTGCATCTCCCTTGCTAACAATATCATTGTCACGCTTCTCATCGTTATCCGATTGCTTCTCTATAGACGCACCGTGGTCCAGATGCTCGGACCGGGTCATGCAACAGAGTGTACGACGATCATCGCCATCCTTGTCGAATCTGCAGCGGTCTATACCGCCTTCTCGCTCCTGTTCCTGATCCCGTTTGCGATGAACGATCCCATCTCATACACGTTTCTACAGGTCCTCGGGGAGGCTCAGGTGAGTTACTCCATCCGTCCTCACCTCCTGCCGTCTTGATTTCCTGACGGGGATGTTTCTCGCTCTGATATCCCTTGCTCATGTCACTTTTGTTGTATGCATCCAGTTGATCGCGCCGCTATTAATCATCTATAGAGAAGCGCAGGGCAAGGGATGGATCAGCAGCGCGTCGTCAGTCGGCACAGGGACCAACCACGAGGATCGTAGCATCCGTATTGAACGGTTCACCGATATTCAGTTCGCATCGGACTTGACTTACTCTCATTCGACTGGCACGCGTACGTTGGAGCTCGCGTCGAAGCGGGACTCGGCTGGTGACGTGACTGTGGATGCGATTATGGAAGACGTGGGTAGAGCGGGGCATGAGGCAATTGAGTTGCGGGTAATATAATGCGGCATTGCTGATTATCATCCTATTTTGCTACGACGCTATGTGGATACTGAAACCTTTTTCTTGTTCCTTTCTTGATAGTTTGTATGATATTGATGCATCCTATGACACATATATTCATTTTCCATCGATGGGAACGTCGCAAACGATGTTATTTAAGTAGGCCTAGACATCCTAGTTGCAAAAGCAGGTCAGCGACGGCGTCGCTTGAGCCAGATTTAGATTGAGAATCACCCAATTTCTAGCCGGATACTGTACTGGTGAGCTAATGTACTGGTTCGAAACAAACGTAGCACATGGTTGATTCAGTTGAAAGAGGGACTATCCAGGGAAAAACGCGACCGCCAATGAACCATAGTTTTTGACTAGGAGATCGAAAACAGGTCCAAGCCGCTCACCCTTGGAAAGATGTGGACGTGAGGGATAACAACCAACGGAAGAAACGATGAATCTGCCATTGTTGCGAGAGTATGAGCTGTCTCCTTGGATACTGGCCGTAGGGAGATAAGGGTACCAGCATCGGCACAGATGTGCTTGATGAAGGACGAGGAAAAGACTCATGTGTTGGTACGCCCTGCGGGGTATCTTTCTTATCAACCAACAGCAAGTTTGTACATCTGGCAAAAGTCTCTCTTCGCGAGCCAGCCTGCTGCACGCTCGTTTTCATAGCGGTTGGGAATCCCATTGATCCTGCCGCTGATCAAAAGTGAAAAGCTGAACGGGGCAGCAGCTTCCAACGTCGAACATGCAGAGGGGAAGGCATGGCATGATGTCTTCCTTTATTATTCATTGATCCCAATTGTCCCAATTGGTCCCCGCGCCCGGGACGCGGTGACCGGGCCCTAGGGTACCTTCTTTTAGTTGTGCCCCACGCACACTCTTCCCTTCGAGCCAAATGCATGACAGCCCAACGTTCACTTCGTCGATAGCCGATCCCCCTGACCAGCCCTCCAAACTTCGACGCCACCCTCCCCTCCTATGCCAATGACCTCGCCAACCCAATCGACGCTTAAAATCTTTTTTGGTGTACCGTCCCATGTTTTTATGCTCGCGATGGCGCTCTTGAGGCTGCGCAAGTCCCACAGGCGGGCGATCCCGTCGTATGCGCCCGTCAAGATTTGGGATGCGCTCGAGGTCACCGTCGCAGTTGGCGTTGAGCTTTCGTTGGGGTTCTCTGGCAGCCACAGTGGTGCGGCGCCAGGATAGACTAGACAGGACGGCGTAGCGGGGTGCATGAGCGTTCCTGTCGTGCTCGCAAGCGAAGGCGAACGCAGATCGAATATCGAGACGGTTCGATCTGTGGAAGATGCGAGGACAGTGTGGCCATCGGGAGTCACAACCAGGTCGAGCATAGGTCTTTCAGCGACGGTCTGCGTACCCCACATGTTCCGTGACAGAATGGTCAAACAAAGATAAGATGGAGGACTGGAAGGGACGTACAATCGTGTCCGTGCATACGCCCGATTCGACATCCCACGATCGTACCGTCGAGTCAAAGCCGCAACTGTACGCCTGCGTGTTCGATCCGGGGCGAAAGACGGCTTTGGACACGCGTGCCGTGTGCGACTTGAGTACGCTTGTCGGGGCTTTACGTCTTGTGTGAGCTTGGTCATCTCCGTTTCCAATCCTACGTCGTTTTTTGCGGTCGGAAGCTTCTACTGGTTCGATTGTGGAAGGGACTTCGTTTTGCGCAGGGATGGTGGTGTCCCAAAAGCCGATGAGATGATCCCAGGATGCGGTCAGGAGATGGGAGCCTGTGTGGTCGGAAGCAACAGAGGAGAGCGGTGAAGTGTGCAAGTGGAATGAAGCTAGGGTTTGGAAAGACGAGGATGTATCCAGCACGAGTGGAACGCGGGTGAGAGAAGCGGTTAGATCATGCGAGGCGCTCGCGATTAGAACCGACTCGTCTGTTGTCGCCGGCGACGGAAGGATACAGATAGAGGTAATCGGTGCTTCATGTGCCACAACATCCCAGACCAACTGTTGCGCGTGATCAAAAAATCGGACGTGACCGTCGTATGACGCAGTCAGAAAGTGTCTGAAACACGTTTGGTCTGTTTATGTGTGACAGAGATAGAGAAGGAGGAGCCATACTGGGATATACGACACGAGATAGAAGAGACCCAATCCTCGTGCGGCAGCGTCGTCATACGCTGCGGAGGCAAGACCGACTCGAAATACTCGATCTCCAGCGTGTCTTCCTATCCTGCCCATCAACAAGGTTGTCGTGTACATATACCGGTTTGTTACTTGACATAATACACACCTCACTAATACCATTCTCCGCACGACATTCGGTAAGAGTGGTTCTTAAGATCGTGCCACGGACGAGAAAGTCGAACGGGATGGGTTTTGGGAGGGAAAGGGCTTTGTTGATGAGCTCCGAGAGCTGGTAGCGTTTCCAATCAAGTGGAATCATAAATTTTTGGGAGGGGAGGACATAAGGGGTTTTAGTTGTGAACAGGACTGCAGCGGAGGAGGCCATGGTGGTCAATCTGTCTCCCGTGGTGGTGGGAGTCAATTAATCTTTGTGTGGTGGCTGTGTCGTGACTCAATCTACAAATGCTTCACTCGGCACTTGCCGATTTCGAGCTCTGCTGCTTCACCGCCCAGCCCGCTCTCACCCGACAGCTTCGGGCCGCAAAATCTCGTCCTGATCATTACATTCATCCATCCCATCCTTTCTTCGTCGGGCTCACTGAGTCACACGTAGCTACGAACGCATATACCATAAATTCCTGGCCGCAGCGGTCCGAGGCGCCTTGGTGTAGGCCCATACCAGTATACTAGGGTCTTCAGTAATGATTGGATGATGTGACTCATTCCCTGGGCCCAGCACCAGTACATCGCTGCGATATGGTTGTATTCATGAGCATCATCAGTTCGAATATGCGTATGGCGCTTGAGAATGATATTGATCACCTTCTAGTCGGCAGCAACCAAGGTTTTGTGCCCTTGAGATGAACTTCCTCCGTTTCATCAATCATTCTGATGGCGCAAAATTCTGTCAAAGTAGATTTAAATTTCATTAGGTTCTGGACTGTTTGCACGACCACATCGGCACCTCGAAAAGAAAGCTCCAAAATCGCGTTGGAGGGTAATTACCGCAATCCACAGCCCGCTGACGGACGATCAACAAGTACGGATGTGGGCTAGATAAGTAAAGGCCGCCGGTTACTGGTGACCGGTGACCGGTGACTGACTTCTGAGAAAGATTCACACTCCACCCGGCCGCATTAGCACGCACCCCGCAAACACCACCAGTCAATCACCGCATATCAGCTGTTCCATCAGAAGCATCTTCGGATCCTAACTACACCTTTCTGGGTCCAATACCGATGCCTTTTGCCAATCCAAGCATCATTGGAGCTTGGATCTACCGATCCTTGGGCCTTGGCCAAAAGTTTCCAGTGACCAATACTAATGGAGAAAGGCGGAGAATGGAGAAGAACCTTGTTCGCGTTCATTAATCATTACTGCGCCATGTCATTATTCCAAGCTTTTCTAACCTAGGAAAGTGGGGTGAGTTTCAAAAACATTCAAAATTTATTCATTTATGAAATGTCCGTGTCTAGGCATACATACATTTGGATGTTAATCAGATAGCGAATATGTCTACAACCACGTTCATTATCTGTGCAATTCCATTGGATACCCCGGACCAGAGTCTCGTCACCTGATAGATTCTTAGAAGGCGCAATCAGATAGGTATTCAATTATTGATGCTATCCTGAAGGATCCACTTTGCAACCGCACTGTTGCCGTCAGCCGACAGTAAGTCCAGACTACGTCGTAAGCATGATCAACTCGTGCTGATAAAGTTTGGGTGTACAGCTGGGTTCGAAGTCCACTTTGAGAGAGAGATGTTTCTTGGGGTACCCGTCCCTTCGGCTCGTGGAACCTTGGGAAAAACGTTACACATTTGATGGCATCGTTTTCCCCTCTTTCGCCCACGACGGAGCTTTTCGAGAGGTATAAATTAAGCCAAGTGCTGGTGACCAAGGATCACATTCCCGACATCCTATTATCTCATATATTTCCGATGTCTACCGCACCTTACTTTCTCTACTCCAAGCTCCCGGGAAACCCCAATCTCGGCATCTGGTACCTCACCGCTCAGCAAGAGCAAGCTAGCGAACAAGCTGCGCCATTTGGTCAGCCTGTTCGGCTCGCTGCTGATCTTGTCGAGGTATTCTGTTTCCTGTTTCCAGCTTAGCCAGACTCACACCCTTAATAGTGGATCGCCAGACCGAGGATTGGCGGGGGTCCCACGCGCCTCGGTGTAGGCCCTTACCAGTACACTGGAGAGTATAAAGGCGAAGCCTTTGCGACTAACGATTCGGCACTCAGTCGAGACTGGTTCCTTATTCCCGCCAATTACGAGCAATACTATCTGTGAGCAGCAAGCTTTAAAAGCGCTGCATATTCAACTCTTTCACCGCTTACATCATTTCTAGCATCGCGGCCGATCCCAGAGGCAATCTGGTATGGACTGCAGGAGAGCAACATGGTGTGGTATGTCAATTTTCCACGTACATGCGATAGTCTCATCAGCTGCGTCACATCAATAGATAAGGATCGAGCCGTTTACTGGAGGTGACAACCAGTTGTTCACATTCAAGCCCGCTATCCGAGAATAAGAAAGCACCTCGTGAGCGGGCAAGTAGTCATTCCAAAGGGCGGTGTTCTGTTTAGTGTCGTTGATCGCAGTGTATCGAATATGTACAGTAG
>JBBPSB010000108.1:0-52711 GCA_038093375.1 Xerocomus brunneocitrinus | reverse complement strand
CGCTCGTATCCCTCAACTCACCTGGCCTGCATGTCCAGACAGACGCACACTCGCCCTCGCCACCTCGTGCATCTGGAAGTACCCTTTCATCTCACCTCTTGCTCGCAACAATCTCACAGGCGAGATTATTCACAGGCGAGCTTGTCAAAGTAGACAAACCATACGAGGAGTTTACGCTGCGGTACTATGTCAAGATAAGCTGTTCTGTTCATTCCTCTTTGCTCTCCGACTCATCATCATCTGCTTTGCTTCTATTGTCTTCCAAGCCTGGTTTTGCACCGCATACATCTCCCAGTGGTTGAAATATACCACGGGCACACCTGTCAGTGCGATCTACACAAGTGAAGGCGACCGGTTGTGCTGACGAGGCGGCCATTGTCAGCGCACGCAGAACAATCGCAATGACAACGACAACAATAACGCACGTTGAGGTCGGCAGCCTAGCATACTACACAACCTTGAGGACATACCGGGTGACAACAAGCAGGTGTACCCCTAGAGGCGCCCGACACAACGGCGAGCGTGGATGCAGGAGGACAATGGTTGGGCGGCTAGTCACGTAGTCAAGAGTAACATGTTGTTTCTTATATTAAAGGCATTGTGGTGTAACGGGCGCTGCGCGTTGTCGCTGTGTCGCAGGTCGTGAGTTCGATTCGCGCTGCACTACAATTTGATCCTGGCCCGAGATCGATGATGATGCGAAAAAGGTAGAGTAACAAGTCATCGGCCAATTGGTTTTTTGGCACACTTTCCGTCCATCGATTCAATGAAATTCAGAGGGGGTAGATGCCGGATCAGTACATTTTTGCACTGAATCGTCCGCTGAAATTCATTACATTATCCTCTAAAACTTGCTACATTATCCACTGAAATTCCTAGGCAGAATGTGCTGCATTTTACACTGGATTTGATTGCCTTTACTACCCACAGTGTTTCTCCTTCATTACGCTTACCACGTGAGGGGAGTAGGCTCGGTGAGTGGAGCATCCACAAATCCGCTTGTCCCCCAGTATTGTTCAATCTTCTTGTCCCCGGTCACCTTTTCGTAATGAGCAAAGATGGCCGGGTACTGCTTGCGCTCAGAAATTCCAAGCGCAATACGAGAGATAAAATAGGTCGTGCTGGCCACAGACAAGTCACCAAGTGTCAGGTTGTCCGAAGCGATATAGGCAGTGGAACGTGTCTCTAGGTGCGACTCAAGGTACTTGAGCGCACGGACGAGATTCTCCGTGAACTTGTTTATGGCCTACGAGGAATGGCTTCAGATAAAGGCTAGCCCGCTATCAGTCGACAGCTCCAGATGCTTACCTCGCGACTAAAGGTGCCACCATAGCCATATACCAGGCCTGTGATCCCATACGTTGGTGTGCTGATCTCGTGTTCCGCGAAATGTACCCATTGATCGATGAGCGCGGCTTCTTTTGCATTGGAGCCTAAAAGCTGGACCTCGGTCCCGATGCTGCTCACTGGCACGAGTCAATTCAAGGTAGCCATCCCGACTGAACACCACTCACAGTAACGTGCAATTGGAGCACCTTCGATCAGCTTGAATCCGTCCGTGGCCTCGAATGCAGGGATTTTTCCATAGAGAAACTTTTCCGCAAAGTCTGCAGGCTTGTCCTTGAACGAGAATGGGGGCTGGTTGAGCTCAAGCCCATTGAGGGCTGCAACACTGAGGATCTGTAACGAAATGACACGGGTTAGTTCCGTTTGACGGCACACGTGAGTTACGACGCACAACTTTGGTCTGACGCTGGCGAAGGTCACCCCAGAGTGTTCCAATAACAGTCATGACGATGATAGGGAATTCTTAGAACAATTGGAAGGGATGATGAGAAGTACTAGTAAAGTGCCGCCCAATCGACCCCGTCTTATATGTTGTGTATTGATTCCGAACCTACTATCTGAATAGCCCGGATCTGCCAAGTAACACAGTCAGCAAGCACTGACTAACATATTGACCATACCATATCGAATCAGCTCCATGCGGTCAGTACAGCAACTCTCGGTCACCTCAACGATGATGGTAGTGCTGACTCACAGCTTGGTGAGCGCCGCGCGTCGCCGGCAGAAACCTTGTTTACTTGTAACTCGGCGGTTAGTGTGATGCTGGGGGAACTAGTAAGTGTCCATATCGTCGATTTGTAATACAGGCCCCGACCCTCTTAATTCCACTTTTACCCGCAGCTCTTGCCGTAGTTACCAATATTATTGTGTGCGAGTTCAAACGTTCAACGTTCATGAATCATTGGATCATTATGCTGACCCAACCTCGTAATAAAGTCAGCTGCATCTAAGTACAACGCCCACTGCATTCAAGCACTCTGATTGGTGGAAACAGGTCGGCAATTACCAAAATAAGCCTGACCTAACTAAATCAGGCTACCTAAAAAGTAGCCTAATGGCTCGCTAAACACGATACCAAGTTGTCGATAAGTTCGTAGCAAGTACTGCCTTAGTAGGCGCCGATACCTGTTTCCACTTCTACCCACAATCCTGGACACCTTCTGTGACGTTGACGCAGCCGCAGTCTCTAACCGCATGCCGTCCAAGAGGTCGTCTCCCGATAAACACTGACGCATAATAAGATCTACTAATTCTAGTAGTAACCGTCCGGCCTAGAGAAAAAAAAATCGAGGGACCTAGATGAAGAGTCATGTTTATCGGACAAACCATAATTGCCCTCGGCATCTTGCCCGGATGACGAGTCAACCCAAACATTACGTTTTGCACAGACACTTAGATCTCGAAGTCAGCCTATCGTGGCTGGATCTGAGGTAACTCGGTGCGCAGTCACTTCGGGTACTTATTATCAATCGACTTTACGACAACTGGACCCTCCTATTGAATAACGGAATCCATGAGGGAGTTGGGTTGACTCAGCAGATGGCCTGGCGCAGGGACTGCGCATCACAACAATGATGAAGTGGAGTTGCTGATATTTTGGCTGGCTGTTCTTTCTCAGGCGATGCCTTCCGAAGCAGGGTGAGATGTATATAAGCCACCCAGGATTGTCGTCATCCCCATCGTTTGACACGTTTGTCTTATTGCGCCATAGGAATGAGCCACATCGGTACTCTCTGGGGTGACGTTCGCCAGCGTCAGACTAAAGTTGTACGTCAGATCGGCCAGTCTGTATCTGTGGGAGTGAGACTGACTTGTTATTTCGTCGTAGATACTCAGCATTGCAGCCATCAATGGGTTCGTGCTCGATCTATCGTCATTCTCACTCCAGGAAAAGCCTGCGGACTTTATAAAGAAATTTCCGTACGGAAAGGTTCCTGCATTCGAGAGCACGAATGGATTCAAGCTGATCGAAGGCACTACGATCGCTCGCTACGGTGAGTGGCCTAAGGTGTGGAGGGTTCCTTCGGGCTGACTCGCAGAGTCGTCCCAGTGAGTAGCATCGGCAAAGTAGACCTATTGGGTTCCAACGCGGAAGGCGCAGCGATCGTCGATCAATGGGTACATTATGCGGAACATGAAATCCTGGGACCCACATCAAACATCGCGGGCCTGGTCTATGGCGTTTACACACCCTTCAGTCGCGAGGTGAGCACCCGACTCTTTGAATGACGGTGATCGTGTCTGAAGCCGACGTGTTCTAGACGCTTGACAAGAATAAGGAGCGCCTGGTTCGCGCGCTCGAGCACCTCGAGTCGCACCTCGAGCAGCGCACGTCCGGCTATGTGGCCTTAAACGGGCTGACGCTTGCCGACTTGGTTTTGGCGGGTGCCATTTACGCTGCCGCGAGCCTCACCCTTGGTGATACTGAGCGCAAGCAGTATGCGCACATCTTTGCTCATTACGACAAGGTCACCGAGGAAGAGAAGATCAAACAGTACTGGGGCACGGACAGATTCGTGAATGAGGCGATCACTGAACCCAGGCAGTATTTGTTCTAAGAGGTGGAGAAGAACATGTTGGAGGTGAGGATTAACATCTCCGTTTGTACCCCAGCGATTCTTGTTCATGTAAAGTAACATTGAAGTCTGACTTTCCATTCCGATGAGTCTACTTGTGTGTCGATCGGGATAGCGATGTGTGTGATACGCTGAATGCCAACACTTGAATTGGGTGAAGCAAACTGTGTCGCCCGGGTTACGACGAGGAAGAAGCTCTGTGCATGTAAAAGAGAACGTGCGAAGTGGGTTTCCATTGAGGGCGTATATCCAACTCACCTGGATCGCAAATCACAGGGTGACTTCCGGATGTTGGGGTCTGGGGCACGACTCGAGATGAGGGCGATGAGAACAGATCAGTGAGTTTGCGCCAATGGTCATTATCGAGAGGAAAAAGGAATTATGAGTGGTACTTGAGTTCTTGATTTCCGGAAAGTGGCAGTCCTATGCTCGTCGAGTTGATCTCGATTACATAATTAGGCTTATTCAGCCGGCACACGTGATGGGTCTTAAGAGCGTGACAAGACGCGTGACACGGCACACGCGTGCCCCTTTGACAGCGACCATGTCGAGCCTGAACAAACTCGCTATTCGGGGCATCCGCTCCTTTGACGACAAGCAAGTCTCCGTCATTGAATTCTTTTCTCCCGTGACGGTCATCGTCGGGCACAATGGCAGTGGAAAAACGACGATCATCGAGTGCCTCAAGTACGCCACGACGGGAGACCAACCGCCGAATACGCGCGGCGGCGCGTTCGTGCACGACCCCAAGATGGCGAACGAGAAGGAGGTCAAGGCGCAGGTGAAGCTCAGGTTCCATGCAGCCAATGGGCAGCGGATGCTTGTCGTGCGGAATCTGTCGGTTACCGCCAAGAAGACAGGTTTGACAATGAAAACGCTCGAGAGCATCCTCGGATTGGCGGACGGCAATACCGAAAAGGGGGGAAAGGTGCGTGCGTTGTCCTTGACAAGGCTTGGCTGATTCGGACGCCTCCAGAGGGGGGTGATTTCGACCAAGTGCGCCGAGATGGACGCCGAGATTCCGCATCTGCTGGGCGTGTCCAAGTCGGTGCTCGAAAACGTCATTTTCTGCCACCAGGAAGACTCGTGGTGGCCCCTTGCGGAACCTTCCGCACTCAAGAAGAAATTCGACGACATCTTTGAGGCGACGAGGTAAGGCTGGTCGACTGTGAATGTATTGTATCAACGACGTATACTAGGTACACGAAAGCGCTCGACTCTATCAAGGCGTTGCGCAAAGATCGTGTCGCGGACCTCAAGGCAGACAAGGAACGCCTCGAGTCCCTCTCCAAAGAAAAAGCTCATGCAGACAAACTCCGCACGCGTATCGCTGAGGTTAACAATTCAATCACGTCTAAACAGCTCAAGCACGAGGAATACAAGACACAATACGAAGAACTCGTCAAAAACAATGCCCGTTTCTACGAGTCTGCCACCAAGTTCCGAGAAATGTACGTCAAGGTCGAGAACTTGCAACAGAAAAAGGACCACTATCAGCAAGAACTCTCAGAAGCCCGAGAAACGGTCCAGGAGATCGAAGGTGCGCTTATGATTGGTTCGCGAATCGAAGGACAACTGAAAGTCGCTTTGGACAGGTTCCGACGAGGAGCTGCAGTCCCGTTTGCGAAACTTTGATGAAAATATTGCCAAGCAGAAGCAGGAGCGAAAGCGGTACGAATCGCAACGACAAGATCTCGAAGACGAGCTTTCGAAAGCCCGTCGGACGCACGTCACACTCGTCAATGAACACGGAGAACTGGCTGCAGAGGCCAAGGTGCGCGCTACCCTTTACAGTATATCTTCATCGCTGGATCGTGTCACAGGCGCATGAGCGTCGCTTGGTGGATCGCGAAGAGCTCATTCGGCAGATTAGCGACAAGCACAACATCAAAGGCTACAGTCACACTCCGCTCGAGCGCGACAAGGTGAACGAGTTCATCTACCGACTGGGCGACCTTCAGCGTCAGCAACGTGCCGAGTATGAGAAGCTCCAGAACGAGATCCGTGCCAAGAACGACGCGTTCAATCGCAAGTCGAGGCAGCTCCATACCGAATGGGAAGGCTTGAGGATGCAGCGAGGGAATACGCGGGAGCAGATCGTCGGTCGCATCCTCGTTTTTGTTGTTGTGGTTTACTGACTATGTGTGCATAGAAAGAGAAACAAGATGCGATAACCAAAACTGAGATGGCGGTCGAGACGATGCAAGGGCTGGCTTCCGAGCTGCGGACGTTATCCGGGGACATTGAAGAGAAGAAGCTGCGGTTCGATAAAGTCAAGAGGGACATCAAGGAAGCCAACTTCGAGGAGCGCTTGAGCGAGCGTGCCTCCAAGGCGAGAGTGATGGAGGACAAGCGGGACAGCCTGAATTCGGAGCTGAGAGCGCTGAGTCTGCAAGCGGATGCACGGGCGAGGCTGGACTTGAAACGGACAGAAATGAGGAGCAGGACTCTCGAAGTCAAGAACACGTACGTACGCCGTTTAGGGGATCGGTATTAGGATGCTGACGGCCCTAGGCTCGAAATGTGCACTCCCAAGTTTAGGAAGCTGGTTGGCAAAGATGCACGCGCGGAGAATATCGAACGCGAGACGGATCGCGTCTCGAGGTTGGGTGCCACGACATTCTGTAACGCTGCTGCTGATTCTGTGCGTGTTAGGGACAAGGAACTCGAACTGAACGAAGCGGAGAGTGAACTGGCGGCTTTTAACAAGACGCTGCAGACGGCCGAGACGACCCTCTCTCAAGCGAAAGCGCAGCTCAAGACGAAGCGAGAAGAGCTGAAATGTATGTTGCTATCCTTGGTCGTTTGACTCTTCCTGCTAACAAGACATTTGTCATGGAGATTACGAGCGAGCGCTCAAGGAGGGTACCGTGGGCGGTGTTCCGCTGAACGATGCGCTCCAGGAAGCAAGGCGCCATGTTGCAGAGGAGACTAGGTATGCATTAATGTTGTTTTCTTTTTGCGTTGGTTCGCCGAACCTGCGTATATGTGCTGTCGACTAGCGAGACGAGCGGCAAAGCTGGCATGATTGAGGTGTACCAAACCTTTCTCAAAGTGGGCAAAGCGAAAAAAACGTGCCAGGCGTGCAATCGACACATGGATGACAGGGAGCTCGTTGTATTCGAGAAATATGTACGTGTGCGGTTGATCGAAATCGAAGCGCGCTGACGCCTTTTTTTCACGACCTATAGCTCAAGGAACAAATCCAAAAAAACTCGCCCGAGGTCTTGGAAAAAGAAAAGAGCCAACTCGACTTATGGGTAACGGAGCTGAAGCGACTGGAAGATTTCTTGCCGCACCAGGCCTCGCGTGACCGTTTGAAGCAAGGCGACATTCCGGGGCTGGAAAAACAGATCAAGACGGCCGGATCGGAGATTCCGTCTGCGAGCGAGCAGTGCGAACAGGTACGCCGCACAGTCGCTGACAGAGATCTGCCGTGCTGAGCGGGGACGCGCACATGACAGGCGGCCCAAAAGGTCAATGATATCAAACGGGACATGCGGGAGATTTCCACGCTGAAGCAGCATGCTGCTGCGATCAGCAAGAACCAGTCTGAAATGGAGCGGCTCAAGACCGAGATTGCAAACTTGGAAGAGGAACTGAGTTCGACTGGCAGTTCCAAGACGGCGGATGATGTCCAGACGGAGTTGGACGCGCTCTCGAATGAAATGTACGTGTAAACGTTTGTTGGGCTGTGTTGGTTGATGTCCGACGCTGGATAGCCGTGGAAATGAGCGGGAGCGACAGGCGATCATGGCCGAACGGGATCGCCAGCACTCGTCGCTCCGAACGTACGAAAGCGATCTTCACACCATGGAGAAGAAGGAGAATACGCTGTCGAATCAGATTCGAGACAAGGATATTATGGAAGAGCGTATCGGTACCACGAGGAAGGAAATTAGTGCGCTCAACGCCAGACTCAAGGTACCTTTTTCATGTGACGGGGTATGTAAGTGAAACGTGCTGACCGCTGCGATGCGCTAGGAACTAGACGGGAAGCTCGTCGAAGCGCAGGCACCCATCGAACGTCTAGAACAGGAACACCAGCAGGTGCAAGCGGAGCTGAACGCCAAGATGGCCGAGGCGCAAAGGTCGACGCAGGAGATGAATATGAGCGTGGATAAGCTCGATAATATCAGTAAAGTTGTCGATCGGTGAGCCCCATTGTCCGCCTTATCCACACGAGGCTCAGGCATCGACTGCGTACTAGCTACGTGCGGGAAAAGCGCGGCCAACTGCAGAAAGAATGCGCCGAAAAGATTGAACAGTATGAAGATGAGATTAAGGAACTGGGAATCAAGATTGAGAGCGTGCGTGAGACGGTTGCGAGGATTGACCAGGAGATCAACGAGGGTGGGAGCCTTGTGTCGAGGCTGCGGGACAACATCCGAATGCGGCGACTGGTCAAGGATATCGCAGCGACGCAGGCCGAGATCGACTCGTGCGACATGGAAGGGGCAGCCAAGGCAAAGCGGACCTTTGAGGACCGGTACCAGGTCGAGAAGCAGCGGGAGACGGAAATGCAGAGCAAGGTGTGTTTGGTGGTTTGATGTTGTTTTAATGACGCCCGGGATGCTTCTGGAATTGTTTCAGCTGACCGGACGGATCTTATTATAGTATGCGCATATTGGTGGCGAGATCAGTTCTCATCAGGAAACGCTGAAGCAGGTGGAAAGAGACTTGCGGGACTACAAGGACATCAACAAGCGGTATACGGATCAGCTGGTTAAAGTCAAGGTGGGTTCGATGGTGATGCGTGATGAGTGGGTGCTAAGCGATAAGATGGATAGATGTCAGACATGGCGAACAACGACCTGGAAAAGTATGCGAAGGCACTGGACAAGTGAGTGGGTGTACAGGGTTCGGGATGATGCTGACGTGTGTCAGTGCGATCATGAAGTATCATGGTTTGAAAATGGAGGAAGTGAACGATACGATGCGACACCTATGGAACAAGACGTATCAAGGAACTGGTATGCCAAGGGAAACGTATCCGATAAGGTCGCTCACGGGAAATGGTAGACATTGATGGGATCAAGATACGGTCGGATGTGGAAGGTGGTGCATCGAAACGGTCGTATAATTATCGAGTGGGCTTCTTTTTGAGCGGCTTCTTCGTGGGTTGCTGATTTGTGTCAGGTTGTTATGACAAAGGACCAAGTCGAAATGGACATGCGGGGACGGTGTTCGGCTGGGCAAAAAATGTTGGCTTCGATCATCATCCGGCTGGCGCTGTCGGATTCGTTTGGGCAAAATTGCGGGATCCTGGCGCTGGACGAGCCAACGAACGCGTTGGACGTTGAGAACATTGATGCGCTGGCTGAGAGTCTGGTCGAGTAAGTCGTGCGCCAGTTGTGCGGGCAAAAGCTGACTGTGTTCAGCATCATCAATGAGCGCAAGAATCGGTCGAATTTCCAGCTGGTTATCATCACGCACGACGAGAATTTCCTGCGAAAAATGGGGCAGAGCGATGTGATGGAATATTATTGGTAAGGATATGTCCTGGTCATTCAATTATTTATTTTTACGACTTCTATAGGCGTGTGTCGCGAGACTCGAGACAAAAGTCGGTCATCGAACGGCAGAGATTTCGGTAGATGCCATGTCATATAAAATGGAGATTTCCAAATATGGACTAGATTTTGACTTTTTGTGCGTGGGTGAGTTTTTACCCGGTCGGCATACCGGCAAGGAATAATTATTTTTTGAAATATTTATGACGTGTGTGATTTCGCTAGCTCGCTCTTACGGCAGACGTATGTCCACCCGTCACAGGTCAGTTTATCAGCGCGGCCCGTAAACTTGGCAATGCTCACTCATGCCACCACAGCCGCCCCTCTCAAGACTTGCCCCGAGTGGTCTGCTCTCCCTACCAGTCAGTGACTAGCACTTGCCATTAGCCAGCTAACAATTCTCTAGTATCGCCTCTGTAATCCACCACCCGCAGTTGGCAAGGTCCGCTCGTGTGGCTTCACTCCCATCCTCAGCGTCCGCCTCGACGACGTGCTCGCACGCCGACACCTACCACCAATCGGACTCAAGGACTTTGAAGAATACCTCCTCTATGTCGAACGCACACCCGAAAACCTTTATTTCATCCTCTGGCTTCAGGACTACACCGCACGCTACCACGCCTGGGTCCAGCGCGAGAAGTCTTCCCTCGTAAGCAAAAAGCAAAAGCTCTCTAAATCCCACCACCAAAAGTTCTCCATCCCACCCACCCCCGATCCATCTCTCGCCATGTTTTATCTACGCGCAAAACAGACATTTTTTACACCCAATGGCACGTACGAGCTCAATATCCCCTCGGACATTCTCGCTCCATTTCATTGCGCACCGCATACCCACCCACAAGAGCACTCCCGCCCGTCTCTGTGGCATTCGCAGAGTATACATCCTGACCCTGCCGTGTTTAGTGAGGTTGCGTTGGAGGCACAAAACATGCTCAACGAGTCCCTCAGGCGTTTCGTGCGTGCTGCATACACCAACGTCGGCTCCCAGAGAGCCATATGTGGCATCATTGCGGGCTGTGTCTTTACGCTCGTCTCGGGCGTGCTTCCTCTCGTGTTGACCACCGGACACTGGAACATTGGTCCACACACTCGTTTGATCCGTTTAGCTGCTTTCCCAGGCCTCTGGTTTGGCCTGACCGTATTGGTGGCCAGTCTTCAAGGCGTGAGTAAGCCAGATCTTGTTGGGCTCTGACGCGCCGCTGAGCATCGTGCTCTAGATTTGTCTGATGATCTACTTTTTCGGTGACCTACGCCAACTACGCAAGTTTGAACTCACTCGACCGACCATATCGCGGCCAATTCTGATTCCTGATGCCTCCCCCATGCTCCCCATGTCGACGCCCTACGGTCAGCCCCTCTTTGTGCCATCACGAAATGCGCCCTTGCCGGAGAAGACGGCGGGAGGGTCTCCGACGACGGCATCCGCCCCCCGTTATGCCCAATCGTCGACGAGTTTAACCGAGTCCTGCGAATCGTGCGAATCGTGCGAATCAGAGGGTTCGTCGGGTGGATGTAACGGGATCGATGTCTCGCCTGCGTTTTTCGACGACGTGCCTGCGCCAGAAGGGCCTGCGACCGCGTCGTGTCTACACCGACCCGAGTACCGGTTATCGCCCTCAATCGCGTATGTCGAGCCTGCGCATGTGCGAACGGTGGCGCGGTCTGCGGGGTTGAGTCTGTCGATGCCTGCGACGGACGGTCCCGTGGTGGGTCCGTGGCAGAGCAGACGGACACGAAGTACGCCCAAGTATGGCCCGACGGCGGGGTTCATCCCGAGCGACTACCCCAACGGGAGCACGGGGAGTCTGGGCGAGGCCAAGTCGCTGCACAGTCAGCGGAGCGCATATTATTTCGACTTTGACGCGTTGCCGGCGCATGGGAGGGGTGTGGTGCATGGGGGAGATGGTATGTCGTTGTCACCGGTGATGACGCATATACCGCCCTTGTCCTCGGTTGTGATCGCGGATCCGTCGAGCCCACAAACGTCTGCACCGTCATCTCCATCGTCACCCACACTCGCGGGCGCGGGCGCCCTTCTTGGCCGTGCGCAATACAAGTGCGAGTCTTTTCCGAGGACGGCCATGTTCTCGGCGTTTGATGACGACACGTCGTCGGACCGGCGACCGAAGAGGTGGAAGTTTTCGTTGGCCATGTTGATACCATCGTTTACGGCTGGTGTACCTGCCTTTGCGACGCCGTTGACGCTGGTTGAGTCGCCGGTGGTGAAGCGGGCACAGTGGGAGGTTGTCGTCCGCGCTGGACTTGTCGCTGTGGTTTTTGCGAGCGGGCTGACGGGTATCGTGGTTGGTGCCGTGCCTTGACTCGCTTTCTTTTGTATTGCACCTCGAGATTTTACACTCCTTGTTTTCGCGTTACCTTGCTCAGCTCACTCTTCATGTCGTAGGATACCGTTCTTTTTCTATCGTCTATTTCATTCACGGTCCTTTTGGGGTGGTTTTTTGGGCTAAAATAACAAATCAGATGATGCCATGCAGAGGTCGTAACTTGTGATGGGACGTTGACGTGACATGTGCGCGTGTCAGACATGAAGGAGGCGTATTTCATGACATACGCCACTGTTTGATGTCAAATACAAAGGCGCAGTACTTGCACGTGTCTAGAGTCGGCTCTTTCCAAGGTTCGGGCCATGTGAGGGTAGTGTCGATCCCCCCGAGGATACTCATGCGTGTATGTGCGTTTCCGTGCGATAGAAAGAGTGGTCCAACCTCGGCGTGCGAGGTGGGAGAGTGACTATCGAATGGGCAAGCACACGCAACGCCTGTACAGGTATACACCGATGATATTCTCAGCATGCAGTGTTTATCTCTGGATAGAACCTGCGTTTGAACGGACGGATATGAAATCCGGGTGAGAAGATCATCGCGCCGGTTCAAGTGGGTATCATGTTGCATCCAGAGACAAGTATCGGAGTTCTACAAGCAAGATGGGAGTACCCTGTGAAAAAAAAACCTCCATCTAATCGCCACTATCAGCGCGTCATCAACCCGAAATTCGAGACGGAGCGCCGTCGCGGGAATTGACCAACGACCACGGGGTCTTCATACTGACAAACACGACGTGAGTCAATTACCAGATGGGTCTCGTTTACTGACTTACCACCCAAAACGGTACCTCCGATATCACCACCTCTACGCCCCTCTCCGCGCATCGCGTTTTCAACATCTCAAAGTCACGTAACTGCGCCGAGCTGTTATCACACGTGACGATACGCAATTTAGGCAGGACCTCGATCGCATCGAGGATAGGGCGCAGCGTGTTCCTGTAAGTGTGTGCTGGATTGCGAAAGGAGAGATGTTCGATCGACGGTGGGAGCTCGCGCGCGAGGGGGACGACGACAGGAATAGTATACACGACGAACTCCTCGAGACCCGTGCACTGGCGCAGAAATGCCGCAGAGCCGATGCTAAAATGGAGCAGGCGAAGCGAGCGGAGATGCGGTGCGTGCACGCCCAGGATGTCCCTCGCAACGTTATCGGGGACTTCGCGCAGATCCAGGATACGGAGGGACGAGGCGGAGGAGCCGAGGAGCCAGGTGAGGACGTGTTGTTGGGGAATGCGTGTGAGTGCGAGGTCGTAGAGCGAGGCGCGCGCTACAGGCCGCTCCACGGCGTTGTTGGGGCTCTCGTTGTTTCTTGGTTGACGGAGGATGGGCGTCTCGCCTGGATGACGCCAGGGCCAAGCGGCGATTTCCATACCGATCTTCAAGAAGCGGACGTGGGGCCATATCCCGAGCAGCTGAAACAGCACCGGCGATTGTACGCCGCAGGACTGTATGTTGAGCGCTCGGATACCCCTTCCCGAATCTTTGAGCTTGGCGAGCGTGAACTGATCAAACTCGTGCAGACCGTATGTGCTCAACGAGAGCTCGTATATGTTGGGACAGGCCTGCAGGAGTTGGACAAACGAATTTGGCATGCAGCACTCGTTCAACGACAACCCGACTGAGATATCGAGGGATCGGACGACGTGGCCCATGAACTTGTCCCGGACCGCAGAAGACACGACTGCAGCATGGAACGATGCGATCGTGTGCGATCGCAATTGGATGGTCTTGCGGAAGAGCAGTGATTGAGCTGGTACGGACCACGAAATGCATACGAGCGAGCAGTTGGCTAGGAAGATGTAATCAGTGGATCCGAGAGGGGTGTAGTATGCATGTTCGAGGATAACGAGGACGAGCTCTGGTGGAAGATGAGACATGCGGATGGTATGGGACTCGTTCACAAACTTGTTCCCACCAATCGTACTGATTGGCGCTTAACTTCAATCAAGCTAGCCTCAGGTACTACTACGAAACTGAATTGACATCCGGTTCGGAGCATCGCTGCCCTCTTCCTCCACCAGTCTTTCTAAAAGTGTTGGGAGTCGGGGCCAGGATAGCCCCCCCTAACATCCGATATGAACAGCAGATGAATGTGGGCGACCAAATTACGCCCATGTTCAGCCGAATTCTGATGTTCTCATCCTTTTCACGGCGGGACACGTTTGTAAGTTTGGTAACATATCTACTGACTCCCTCAATGAAGATGCCGTGTCGACTTCGACCACCTTTTAGGAAACATTTGATGGTTCGGTTCGGTCCCTCACCGATATAAATTCACGTCAGCCAGGCGATGTTTTGTCCCACAAATTTTCGTGCCGTTTACTTTTGATATAATGGCTCCTCTGGAAGGGCCTGTTGGCATTAGCGCCTTGGTCGATGCCATTATGTTGGGCTGCCTTGTCGTGCAGTCGTGTGTGTACTACAAGAACCCTCGAACTGGCGGGTGGGTTTTGAATGCCCTGGTAAGTCGTCTGCGTCCTGAAAATCGTCTGATCAACCCGGGAAAACTGATGGGAGATCCACTAGGTGTCACTGATTTTGTCAGTACAGACAACTCTGATCTAGGTTGATTAGTCTCTAAAATCGCGATCTCGACAGTTTTTTCTTACTCTCGCAATTTGGTTGTATGGTTGCTTGGCTTTGGGCAAATGCTGGCGACGAATCCGTGGCTGATTATTCTGCCATTCTTTTCGGTGTTTCTAATGCATCGGGGGCCGTGATCTTGTTTTGCGAGCGAGTGAGTCACCGTTCTCGTTGCCTCTCCTCTCTTGAACTATTGTCAGTTGTTCTTTACCCACCGTATCCTGGAGTTGTCCAACAACCACTTTTTGGCATTCGTATTCTTTATCTCCTGTATTTTCTCGTCCATGGTTGCCTTGGGTGCAGCGTGTATATTCTTCACACAGGCGACCGCCGACCTGCTGCATCAACTCAGCGGTGGTTGGATATTCCCTCTTTTCATCATCTCCGGCCTCGTTTGTGACCTAACGATCAGTTCCATGATTGCGTTTTATCTCAGGTCCCAAACACCCACGGAAGTAGCAGAGTGCGTCGTTATCCTTTCTGTGGACACAAATGACAGGATGGTCTGTACAGTGTCTTGGGACGTATAAACCGTCTGTTTCTCGTGGTAGCTGGTCAGTCTCCACAAGATATAAATATATTGGCCTAAACTGACTCGCACGTGACAGAAACGGGTTGTGTAACAAGGTATGTTACATTCCTTCGACTTGTAGATTCCAGGGCGAATGAGTTTTACTCGACAGCCTCTTTGATATTGCTGTTGTTCTCGTCGTGCGTGTTTCTCGTTCACCTATGCGAACCCTCGCCTGACTTGTGTCCCAGTATTGGTTGTCAAAATCAAACTGTAAACTCGTCTATCAATTTGTCTGTATGCCAGCTGAAATCTAAATACCTAGTTGCTTGGGTTGGTCTACTTGTAGCCATGCCTGGAGGTGTGTATACTCGTTTTTCATCTTCGTCACTGTGACCCATTTGACATACGCCAAACCCAGTATTAGCAAATAGCCTGCTTGCTGCGTCAGTCGCCCAGCCGCGTCACATATCCCAGACTGATCCCCCTCCAGAATGAACGTTAGTGGGAAACTTTGTGCTGACATTGAGCATCAACGTGCGTTGGCGCTTGGTGACAACCTCGTCGATGAGCACGCCCGCAGAGTATGTCCCTCAGTGTGTATAGACCAATATCACTGACATAGCCAGCCACCCATTAAGATTACGATCTCCAAGCAAGTGGAGCAGCGCTCCGAGAAGAGCCCCGTCTAGGAGTTCAAAAGGTCCGGAGCGATCGATGCTGTCGCCAAACCGTTTTTGTTGCATTTGCAGTCTAGACGTCACAAGGTTGAGTAATGAATCTTGGACTCCAGATTTGCCAATTCATGACATCGTGTTTCGTGTAACATGTGGAGAGATACCTTTTTTGCTCTTCTCTTTCTTCACGACAGATCTGTTCTGCAAACATATGTATTTCATTGAATAGACGATATACCCCATCATGTCTTACCGCTTTCTTCACCTGTCCATCTTTTCGCATCTTGATTTTGGCAATGACAATCCTTATATGATTCCGTTAAGAGAGTGATGAGGGTTTGAGTGGGATACCACGAGAACATCATCCGGGATATATCATATGATTCAGCGCAGCACGACATGACCACCATCACGTTGTACCATTGGCTTCCACTTTACAGGGGCGGTATGAACATGTGATGGGTAGCAGGCCATAGTATCAGTGGAGCCTGCATGCCAAAGCTGCACTCGGACAAAGCGCAGGGATAAAGGGCATCGTCAACGACTAGGGTATTGCTCTATTCACGAACGGTTTCCGCATCCTTTTTAGCCAATGCATGTAAATCTTGCTCTGTCGCATGACACAAGGTCAGTAAGAACAGGATTTTAACACGGAAAGCATACACTTACGCATCCCCCACACATGGCTTCTCAAATCGAGGAATTCTGTGGGGCGACATTCCAGCCAAAATCAATGCACTCCTCAAGTACGACATACCTATATGCAAGCCGTCATACAACTTTTTTACTTCTGCACGAAGCCGCGACAAGTCGTCTTTGCTAGCAGAGTTTTGGGACAGCGCTTTCAAGTCCTTTTCCACTGCTTCGATTCTTCGCACGTGTGCAGTCACCTGTAGCGGATGAGCATGTGTGTACGAATATTGCGCGCGACCGTACCTTGGTAGTGCTTGCTTGGAGTTCTTCGACGCTGGCCTGCAATGCTGCCGAGGCGGCCTTGTACTCGTCGAGGAGGTGATACGCAGCATACGTCGAGGCGAGCGAGAATCCAAACAGAAAGCCGATAATACTGTACCGACATTATCAGTACATACAAACTAGCAATGCAGAACCCGAACCCGCCACGGAACCCGCCGATGGGTTTCTTTGAAGTGGAGACTGTTCCGAGGTTGGGGGAGGATGCGGCGTCGTCGCGGAGGATGGGCGAGGTGGAGAGGAGCCTCGTGCGTGTAGTCGTATGGACGAGGTTTCGGGACAGCGAGAGGCAGCGCATTGGCGAGGCCATCGTGGACGAACTTGGAAGTACTGTGGGACTCGGCAAATGCCACAACCCAACTACAAGCGACGACAACTACTACACCGAGCTGAGTTTCCCCTAGGCTTTTCCCTCTCGGCATCGCAGGCAGCACCGCGGCACTCGCAGACGCCGCCAACCCCACCCTGTTCGTCAAAGTGCTCATTGTGGAGGTGTTTGGAAGTGTGCTGGGCCTGTTTAGTTTGATCGGTCAGTCACTGGTCCTGTTCTGTGGCTCTAAGCGGCTGACCGAAAAGACAGGTTGATGACGTCGAATGCGCAAGAGTTTGTGGCAGATATGCCTGTGTACTAGGCTATATACATTTATTCAATGAAAATTCGACGCCCTTGCGGGTGCAAGAGGTTGTTGACTCCAAAAGTACGCTCCTTGTTTTTCCTCAGTGATTATGGACGTTCGCAGCGATGATCTACTGGTGTCGTGTACATGCTAAAAAGCGTTACACTCTTCCACATTAGTATTGATGCCTTCCGGCTCTGTTCGTACGTTTTCGACGAGCGGACCATTAATGTCCTCAACCCTGAAGATACTACATTGGAGTTGTTCTGCTTGATGTCTGCGATAATCTTACTGTTACTGATGTTCGAGATCCAGCCACCATTTTGCAATCAATAAAGTGGTGAGAAAAAACCTTGATAGATTTTCGCTGAATGAGCTTTCGTCAGAAGCCTAGAATGTTTGGTGATGATATTGATAACTTGAAGCAGGTGTTCCATATGACTCGCGGGAGTGCACTGTCATTGTCATAAATATGTGGATCCACATGGACAGCCGGACGATCGCACTCGTTGACGTCCGTTGTTTCAGAGGGATAGAAGGCAGTCGTTCTAATCAGTCCGAATGGAACTCGAAGGGCTTTCCAACAGCGCCCAAGGCATTCTCCGATACTCGGATAAGACCCAGACACGAGGCCTAAAAAAACCCATCCGATCGTCCAACGATTTTCTCCCCAGACCATCGATAACACCCCCATAGGTAACAGCGCTCGCCGTCCGTCTTTTGCCTCCATCTCACCGAATCGTGTTCGTTCAACGCAGGCTTTTTGGCCCTTTGCTTGCGATCATGTCTACTGACGAAATCAAGCATCACCGCCTCTGAAAGTAGGCACATCGCTGCTATCGCGCCGTCAGTTCATTTATTACATGTTTAGTCGTCGCCTCGTGGAAAATCAAGGCTGACGCCGACCTTGTTGCCCAGCTCGACAAGCAGTTGGCCAAGGAAGTACCCACCAAGTCGGAAGAGGGAAAAATTGTCAAGTTTGTGATTGTTGGCGACGGAAGCTACATCATCATCTCGGGATATACATCTTGCATGTTGGTGGGATTGCAGTCGAGTTTGCACTTCCAGTTGGGAGAGCCACATCCCTCCAGCATGGTTCTGGCGTATTGCGGACCACATATGTGGCTCACGGGTTGTCCGGTGGATACAGACTCGAATTTGTAGCTGGGATAACGGCCAGGTTGTACGAGGGCAAAGAGCAAATTTGGTTTTGGGAGGGTGACCTGAAAGGACTCGAAGGCTCCATCGATGTCGTGTTTGATTACAAGGCCCTTTCAAGCTTTGCTAATGCCACATTCCCGGTCACGGCGTGAGTCGATTGCGCTTTGTAATGAACCTGATGATGTTTTCCCTATGCTATGACGTTTTCATATTGCAATCTGCAAAATGAGAGACATCAAATCTCACCAGCGCCACCCAAGAATTTAAATTGAAGCCCTTGGATTGTTTGTGGAGGAGCAAATTTAAGGAGTTGGTCCGAGTCCCTCAGTTTCAATACGCGGTTATGGTCGCGACCATGGGCTCGAACATAGATGATTAGGTCGGCGACGCCTGGCAGCGTGCGTGACGCTGATCACACCGTTGTAAGCTAATTCAGATTTTATATACCTACCTGTGAGCGTTCCATGATCAACTGTTGCAAATCTGCGGGAAAATGACAGGTTTGAAGACGATGGAGAAAGACATCGTAGCTTTCATTTCAGCTGTTTTTACGGATGATCAATGTCGTCCTCCAAAGATCGATGGAGGACTTTGACTGGTCGATCCAGGATCAGTCGTTGTGGTTGTAAAATGTCACACGGTCGCTAACGACGTCCGAACTGAGTCAACTGCCAAAGTCGGACCAGCAAGACATTTCGTCGCGGACGATGCCTCCAAAACGAAAGAATGATGACACCGGTGAACCCAGCGCGCGAGAGCGCAAGAAACTCAAGATGGCCGGTGCGCGCACGATATCTGTACAGGGGACACCCACTGCCACTCCTCCGACCAACCAGACGAATGCCGTAGCCTCGTCTTCTACACGTCCTTCCAAGACGACGGTTCAGTTTGATTGTATGTAGTCTCTCCATTCAGTCGTCGGGTCACGTCGGTAATGTGCTTAGCTATGCAGGGCTTGCCAGCTTCTCTAGACGTGGAGCGGTTCGCAGAGGTGCGCGTGTTTCATTCTCTGAATGGTTACAGTTACCGACGAGCAACTAGGCGCGTGCGTACGAGATCGATGCGATGCAAAAGGCAATAAAGGCCGCGAGGCAGGTCCTCAGGCTACTTAACCTTCCACAGTCTCTTGATCATGTTTCTAGTGGAAGCTCGACGCATCGCGCGTGGCAAACATTACCTCGTAGCCTTCGTCGTAGAGCAGCTAGCCACGACGTTCGACGCGTTCCCTTGCGCCTGCAGGACAAGGCCCGTGCAGAGGTGGGTCTTTCGTGACCTTGGCTACCGCATATATGCATCATCCCACAGATGGACTCCAATAAACGTCGACTCCTCGGTCGGCCCAAACGCGGAAAAGCGAATCAAATCACTCGAACAGAGAAATTCTTGAAACGCCAGCGTGAGCTCTATTCGTTGTCACCGAAAATATTGAATTCCAGGAACCTGATTTTAGGAGACAAGTCTTGGCTAGAGACGCATGTTTGGCATGCCAAACGCGCCAAGATGCAGAATATGTGGGGATATCGACTTGCATGTCTTTGCAATTTTTAAACGTGCGCTCGTTGACGAATCCTCCTTTCAGGCCGTGACTCCAGCAGAAAAAGCCTTCCGACCATCCTACCGCGCCTCCATGCATGGTTCTATCTTACATGACGCCTCTTATTATGCCACGATAGAGCTCAAAGGGCCACAATTGCTCCTCCAAACAGTGCTCGAACAATGTTGCGATCCACAAATTTCTGGAATGACACGGTCCGTGATTTGTATTTGACTCGTTTCTAGTCATTCATGTTTAATGTAGTTGTATGACGGGCAGTCGTGCTTGCAAGACCGATATGTACGAACACGGGAGCTATCCCCTTGCCCTGTTAGGTCCTACGACGATATTGTGGCAGCCATTGGCTCACGAGGACACCTCATCCGAATCCAATGAACTCCCCGCGCAGCGGGGGAAAGGAAAGGGAAAAGGAAAGGGCAAGGAAAAGCAGATGGATGAGATTGCATCACATGGACCTAACGATGACCCTCGTGTTGTCTGGGTCCGTTGCCATCCAGCCATTTTTGAAGATGTTTTTGAGTCGCTGCGGGCTTCGGCTTCTAATGCCCTGGATCAGAAAAAGAAGAAGGACCCACAGGCGCATGCAGAGATCGAAATTGCAGACCTTCGAGGCTGTATCAATGCTTTTGAGATTATGGGTCCCAAATCGAGTCAAGTTATCAAAGGTGCATTGTCTCCAGCTGGGATCCACGACAGAAGGGATGTTAAGAAGGTGAGAGCTTTTGACTGAACTGTGAACATCTCTCTGACGTTGGTCACCAGTTTTGGGATTCATTGACTGATATGCAGACGCCTGGCAGTATTACGCGTGGGATGGTGATTGGACTCACGGTTCTTGATCCACGGCTCAAGTATAATAGGTGATTGAACGTCTTAATGTTGTGTATTGACTCGAACTTTTGTAGGTTCCCCCCAAAGAATGCAAAATCCCATTACCCCGATGTTGCACAATCTTTCACCCTATCGTCTCCGACTTCCGTCTTTCCCACAGCTCTTATAGCGCAGAGCGACCTCTGGGATGAGGAGAAACGGGGAAGTCTCAAGAAACCCAAGTACAAGAAGAAGGACCTCGATGAAAGACGTTCCAAGGTTGATCTTACTTCTTCACTTTTTTGTTCTCCTCACATACTATCTATTTGTAGAACCTCGTACCAGGTACCCCGCTCGAACCTCTCCGACAGGATGATCGAATCCCGATTCTCCTCATCCAACATTCTGTCGAATCCGACTCGAGCTCACGATCTGGTAACTGCCGAGGCATCCATGGATGGACTTTGTTGTTTCCTGCGGGTTGGGCAATGGCATTCCTGCCTTCCCTTCTGCACACGGGAACCCGATTTGCTGGGCAACGAGAACACATGAAACAATTCTTTGAAGCTGGCGCCTGCGGGTTCCCAAACGACTATCCCCTCACGGCTGCGTATGACGTAGTCACAAATGATCGTGCTGAGGAAGAGAAAGCGCGTTGGGAAAGAACCCCTCCCGCGAAAAAGCCGAACTATGACAAGTTGGGGACGAGAAGTCCCTGGCGTGCTGATTGGGATGTCGTACTTGGGTTGAAGAAGCCGACTGTGGCACAAACTTTGGGGGGCGGGGAAGAAGGAGAGGAACAGTTAGTGACGACACAGCGAGAAAACCCTGACGCGATGCAAGTAGACGAGGAAAGCTCTGGTGGTCAGCCCTGGCTTTTGCGAGGACCACGAGTCTCTACAATACTCGTCGACAAATTCATCACACCGGCACAATTGCTGTGCGAAGTCAATAAGCTCCGGTCAAAGAGCCACATGGCACCTCTGGACGGGTCGTTATCCGCTGAGAACTTGATGCGTTCAGCGCTCGTGATGGTCCGCGCAAAGATGATACGGAGGGGTGCACCGACTGACATGGCGAACATTTACAAAATGGACGATCCCGAAGCACGCAAATGGATGAAGACGTTTGAAAAACAGGGTCGAGACTCGGGCGACTCAACTGAACCGAACGATTACGAGGTATTATATCTCTTTCGTTTCTTCGTGTGCAACAGTCTCATAATACCGGTTCTAGCTCGGAGAGATCAAGCCCTCTCAGACAGACATTATCGGGTACGTGACAACGGGAGATGCCTCACTGTCACGCGGCGAGGGCTTTGCGATCGGTGCGGTCCCCGTAGCACAATATGTGGCGCTCCGCAAACAAGCCCTGAGGTAATGTATAGTCTTGATTTGCTCGTTCGCTTGGCTAAGATTGGTTATGGATAGACTTTCTCAACCATCTGCGTTGGTGACGATCAGGGATCGGGATGGCACGACTTGCCGTGTGGCATACTTGGAGCTTTTGGACTCGTAAGCATTTTCGTAGGCCGTCTACTTAGGATCAGTGCTGTATCTTCCAACTACTACACTTGCCTAGTATGGTGCTGTGAAAGGGGCTCTGACAGCACATAAGCGTGATATCACCAAATGAGATTCTCACAGTTCACTCATTCCATCGTGCGATCATGACTCGCGCCGTAACTAACCTTGGAGGGACAGCATCTGATGTCGTTGTTGGTAAAGTCGGCGTAAGCTCTCGCTAGCGTCCTTTGCCATGATCATCTCATTCCTATAACTCCAATAGCACGGCCTCATGATGATGACGTATGTCGTGCGATGGCTTCAAAGCCGCTAGACTGATCACGGGGCTCCACAGATGGAAGCCAGAGCCCTCTCCAAAAGACCAATGCTTCGACGCTATCAAAGCCGGCATTGACGCACTACCCCCCGGTGCCAAGATGGTCCTCAATAGTGGTAAGCGAATGTCTCGATGAAGTCTTTATGGCCACGTCCATTCATCATCACCTGTCTTTGCTAGGTGAATTTTATGGGCATAATCTCTCAACTGCGAACCTCGACTTGATCGCCGATTTCTTTGACAAGTATTCAGACTATGCGGAGAGGACATTTTTGTCGGTCAAGGTCAGTGATGCAACACTTTGTCCGCACAGTATACTGAACGAGACCCTGCTTGCTTGGATCAAAAAAGGGAGGACTGAAATACATGGCACTCGAACCGGACAGTTCGTGCGTGGACGGTCCCTCACGCGCTACAAACACAGGTCACTCACCTTACTCAAGGTCCGAGAATCTCGCGAGGAGCATCGATTTTGTCAACGAGAAACTCAGAGGCACGAAGCGCGTCGATTTGTTTGAATGTGCCCGCGTGGACTCCAATGTGTCTGTGGAAGAGACGATCGCGAGGCTCAAGAAACTCAAGGAAGAAGGCAAGTTTGATCATTTAGGTATATCTGAGTGTTCCGCAGAAACATTGCGTCGTGCGCACAAGGTTCGCATTGCCGTTTGGTGTGCTCGTTGGTATTGAACGCACCACGGACTTGGCTTCGAAACGCAGATTCATCCGATCAGCATCGTGGAGATCGAGATTAGCCCCTTTTCCTATGAACAGCAGACGCGAGATGGTGGGGGAATTTTGTTCTTGTTTTCGACCACAGACTGATAATATCAGTGATTGCTGTCGCAAAGGAACTTGGAGTGGCAGTCGCCGGTTACTCGTAGGTGTTTTGAGGCTCATCAGGACTTTCAACATGAATTTGTGATCTTTCCTTTTTCAGTCCCCTTGGAAGGGGTTTCTTGACAGGACAAATCAAGCGGCCTGAAGATATTCCTGGCAAGTGACTTTTGAAGGCTCACCGCATGGACTAACCGAACCATCGTGCAGAGGGTGACTTCCGCCGCCACCTCCCTCGATTCCAAGAAGACGTATGATTCCATATCAAAGTACTGAGCGCCACAAAACTCATCATTCGTTCATCGGCAGTCTATAAGGCATAACTTTGTCGTCGTCGATGCGTTGAACGACATTGCGAAGAAAAAGAACGCGACCGCTGCGCAGCTGTGCATTGCCTGGGTCAGCTCACTTGGTCCGCACGTCATTCCTATTCCGGGTTCCTCGTATGTCCCTCGTCCAGATGCGAATGTTGTGGATCTGATGGCATGTCTTCTAGACACCCCAAGCGCACACTCGAAAACTGTGCTGGCGGTGATATCGTGTTCACAGAGGAGGAACTGGAGGAAATTAATAACGTGATTGACAAGGCTGATGTGAAGGGCCTGAGATACCCTGCTCAGGTCGGCGATTTGTGGGCGTAAGCTGTGGTGATCAGTTGTTATCTTTGTATTGTATAATTTTTGTGAAAGCAGGATGTACGAGTTGTTTCGGGGATGCTCCAGGTTTTTGAGGTATTAATTTCGTACGATGCAACGTTGAGTAAGTCAAAAATGAGTGACTGCGGAGAAAATTCGCCAAGCTAATCAGTCTCAGTCTGGAGCGAGGCGCCGAGACGTGAAGCCAGCTACACCCGGCAACCAACGACGCACAAACCAGTCGAGATGTTGGATACAAGGCTTTGTGGGGCTCAACAAATTCATCTGTGAAAAGTTTTGACTCAACAAACATGGGTGCGTAGCGCAGTGGTAGCGCGTATGCTTTGCATCATCTCAGCAATGGGAGAATTTGTATAAGGTCCAGGGTTCAATCCCCTGCGCATCCAAACCTTTTTACCTCTTCTTTTTGAGATACTGATCGGCGTGAGTCTACGCTGAACCCGTATCAGGGCAGAAAATCGTTTGTTGTAGATCCAATAGATAACGGAACAGGTGCCATTGGTTGCGATTCAAGTCTCCTGAATCCCTGATCGCAGCCATCGTCTCTGGCTCGCTCTGGCCTGATCGCACTAAGGGTATATTGGGCTTGCACTTGCTCTTGACCTATATCTACACGTCCCTAACCAAGTCCATGGCCTGTTCACACCTCGTCCCATCGTCTCCAAGACGTTGTTTTCTCGAATGACGTTGAGAAAAACGTTTTCCAACGTTGCCTTTTCTACGATATATTCATCACAGTCTCCTTGGGTAGAAAGGATGTGGAAGAGGCCGGCGAGCGACATGTTACTTTCATCTCCAGTGAGCCCGCCGCCTTGCCGGATCGGCACCTCGAATCGCGTGGCAACGTCCTCTACGAGACGCGCGCCAGGGATTTGACTCATGAGCACTTGGGCTCTCATCACGTCTTCTCGCGTCCGACAGGAGAACTGAACTTGGTACGTAGCGTAACGCGCGCAGGGATGACGATGAATGCACGACAGATGCATGAAGCGGTCCCTGAACTCACCGAGCATCTTCTTTGATACAATCCCGACTCTGCTTGCGAGCGCGGACGGAGATGCCTTTGATCTTGACATCCCCTGCGTCGGGGGCAACATCGCCGCCTTCAAGTTCGCAAGCTTTCAGTTTGGATAAGACAAAAGAAACAAGACATATTCGTCTTGCCTGCTCCGTTGGGACCAAGTAAGGCGAATATGACATCTCCAGGCACCCCGAAAGAGACATCATCGATCATCCACCACCCTGTTCCCATCATACGACTTGGAAATATGAAGGGCGCGTAACGGGTCGTCTGAATGTGCGACCACTCTTGCTTCCTCCGCGACATCATGCTTGTCTCGAAACCTTGCAGGCGGCGTCCTCATCAGGTCGTGCCCACAATTTGCGAATCTTCAAGAAACCGGGTGAAATGATGGATCTGGGATCAACGCAGACAAGAACACCGAAAAGGACAAAACCATAAACGAAGAGATATAGAATCGGTCCACCATATCGCAGCATGTCGCCCATCAAAGAAACTGTGACTGGGGTGGGACCACTTTTGAGAAGGGAAAACATATTGATCGAAACAAAAGCTGAGCGCAGCTATTCCACGAATTCAGCAATGCAGATAACAAAACATCGGAACCACTTACCACACTGGCAATAGGTGAAAGTATTGATTAGTACTCATCCGTAAAAACAGCCGAAATGAAAGCTTCTGAAAGCCATGTCTTTCTCCGTTTCTTCCCGTCGTCTTCTGGTCCTAGAACCTAGTCATCATCAAGCCTGTCATTTTCCCGCAGATTTGCAACAGTTGATCGTGGAACTCTCAAAGGTAAGTACATAGAATCTGAATTAGCTTACGACGGTGTGATCAGCGTCATACGCGTTGCTGGGCGTCGCTCCGTCCTAATCATCTAGGCTCGAGTTCGTGGTCGTGACCGTTGCCGCGTATGATTGAAACTGAGGGACTCGGACCAACTCCTTAGCTTAGTCCTCTCTCCGAAATGCCAAAACCAGTGCTTAGGCTTTTGAATGCTATGTGCTACAACCTCAGAATATCAATGAACAATACAAGGTCTTCAATTCGAATTCTCGGATGGCACTGGGGCTTTCTCATGTTGCTGATGTGGCAACATGAATCATATTTGTACAGTGGTGAGCTTCATAGGGAAAACACTATCGGGCAACTATCGGGTTCATTACAGAGCGTAATCGACTCACGGCGTGGCCGGGAATACGGCATTAGCAAAGACGGAAAGGGCCTTGTAATCAAGCACGATATCGATGAAGCCATCAAGTCCTGCCAGCTCACCCAGCCAAAACCAAATTTGCTCGTCCCCACTGTACAACTTGGCCGTCCCAGTTGTAAATCTAATCTTGTACCCACCAGACAACCCGAAAGCCACATACGTGGTCCACAATACGCCAGAACCTTTCTTGAGGGATGTGGCTCTGCCAACTTCAACCAGGGTCTCAACATCCGTTTTGATGTATATCCCCGCGACGATGGCGTAGTCTCCGTTGCTAACAAACACGAACTTGACATTTTTCTTCCTTTCCGGCTGGATGGGTGGTTCCTTGGCCAACTGCTTGTCGAGCTGGGTAACAAGGTCGGTGTCAGCCTCGATTTTCAACGAGGTGAAGACTAAACATGTCATAATGAGCTGACGGTGCGATAACAGTGATGTGCCTACTTTCAGAGGCGGTGAGTTTCTTGGGGGGCATGATTGCAAGTCAAGATACGAAAGGGTCAAAGGGCCTGCGTGGAACGAATACAATTCAGTGGGATGGAGGCAGAAGACGAATGGCGAGGACTGCTACCTATGAGGGTGTTATCGATGGTCTGGGGAGAAAGTCGTTGGACGATCGGTTGGGTTTTTATAGGCCTCGTGTCTATGTCGCATCCGAGTATCGGAGAATGCCTTGGGTCAAGGGGCAGGTCCCTTGAGGCTCGAGTTCCTTTCGGACTCCGAAATGAACATTCGAGCAGCCATGTCGCGCCTGCGAAAAGCCGCCAACGGTATCAACGGCCTGTCAGCATCAACGAGTGCGATCGTCCGGCTGTCCATATGTCGACAGTGCACTACCAAGCCCGCGAGTCATATGGAATACCTGCTTATCGATATCCGTTATCGCACTCCATCGCCAAACATTCTAGGCTTGTCTTGGATGGGCCTATTGTGGCTGGATCTTGAACGTAAGATTATCGCAGACATCAAGCAGAACAACTCGTGTACATGCTAAAAAAGTGTTACACGATCCACATTAATATTGGTGCCTTCGACCGTTGCAATTTGGGGCTCGAACGTCCGGCTCTGTTCGTACGTTTTCGACGAGCAGACCATTAATGTCCTCAACCCTGAAGGTACCACATTGGACACCAGTAGACCATGGCTGCAAACATCCATAATCACTCTGAGGAAAAGCAAGGAGCGTACTTTAGAGTCAAGGTTCCAGCCTCTTGCACCCGCATCTAAAGGGCGTCGAATCTTCATTGGGTAAATGTTTATAGCCTAGTACACAGCACGAGATCCGATCTTGGCAGCCGTACTCCACACGGGCGTACCTGCCACAAACTCTTGGGCATTCGACGTCATCAACAGCCCCACTGACTTTTTGGTCAGTCACGCAGAGCCACGGAACAGGACCACTGACCGATCAAACCAAACAGGCCCAGCACGCTTCCAAACACTTCCACGACCAGCACTTTGACGAACAGGGTGGGGTCGGCGGCGTCTGCGAGTGCCGCGGTGCTGCCTGCGATGCCGACGCAGAGACCGCAAAAGAGGTTGCACACGCCGACGGTCAGACCGCCGAAAAAGAGGGCAAAGCCTAGGGGAAACTAGGTGAGTCAGCTCGGGGGGCAGCTGAAGGTCTTACCGGTGTAGTAGTTGTCACGCGTGTAGAGCTCTGCCTCAGGTACGGCTTGTAGTTTGGCAGAGTAGACGATGCCTAGGATCTGTGGGACGTGTCCAAAGTTTTCGGAAACGACGAATCGAATTGACATACCACACCATAGATGGCGACGACTTCACAAAAGATGATGCTATGCAGAGTTACGGATGGAAATGGAACAGAGGGGATGGACATACCTAATCAAGTTCTTGGTGCTGATTCTCGGCGTCCGGACGCCTCCACCGAGGATCGAAGAGCCAGTCAAGAAAATGCCCCTGGAGCCGGTGCACGTCAGCAAGTGCGATGAAGGGTGGAATATAAATGTATGCGCACCATCCTGCTCCGAGAACACTCAGACCAATACAGAGACCGATTCCAAGAGAACCCCAGAGAAAAGGGCTGGTTTCTTCGAGAAAACGACCGACGTTGAAAGCTTCGCCAGAGCCTGCGATATGTCTCAGATTAGCAATAGACACGATTTAATGGATATAACCTGTAAAGAGCAAGTACAGGGCAACGACTGCGACGAGGAAAGAAGGAAAACCGATGGCGTAGTAAGTTGAGTAGTAGCCCATGGCGTGGATGCGGTCAAAGCGATAATTCACTTTGTTTGTACTCAACAAGTGGCTGTGTTAAATAGCCCCTAGTAAACTAGTCCCTACTACAAGTTGTATCCTTGAGTACTCATTGTCGACTATTCTGGACACGCAAGAACAACCAGTCGACAGCTTCGCGCACACCTTGTCTACGACGCGTCAATAGGGAGAATGAAAACGACGACAAACGCACCCTTCCAATGCCGACACCCCCAACACGTCCAGACTCGCAATCCGCCTCTTCTTTATTTCCTCTTCCTCGCCTTCGTCTTCTGCATACCGTCTCCGCGCGCTGTCCCGTCGATGATGGTCCCACACCTCGTAGTCCTGTCGAATTTCGGTCGCAGACAAGCTGGTCGGTGTATCTTGTTTATTCGCGAGAAGGAGGAGTGGGACATTGAGTATCCGCGGCGAGGACAATACGGTGTCTGATGTGCATATATGCGCATATGAAACGAGATGGAGCAGTGACGACGTACCAAACACTTCCCAGCCCTCGCCGAGCCGCTCCCTGTCCTGGGCGTCGATCACGAACACGACGGCGTGACAGTCTTCGTAGTACCGGTGCCATATCGACCTGATCCCCCGTTGGCCTCCAAGGTCGAAAAAGTTGAGGATCGTGGACGGGAGCGAGACTTTGCCCACTGAACAACGATGAACATGCTGCACAAGGTGCCTCGGTAGACGTACTGTTCTGTCCGACTGTCGGGCCAATCTTTGAAGGCTCGAGACCGGGCGTGTCGTTGTAGAGCGTCTTGATCTTCTCCAGCAACGTCTGCCAACGATCACGCATACACACTCAAATGCGACGGTGGCGCTCACCGTTTTACCAGCGCCATCGAGGCCGATGATGATGATGGAGAATTCCTCTTTCCTACAGCCATCAGAGACGCGGTTGGCGACTGCCAATGTGCTCACCGAGTCAAGTACTCGTGGAGACCCTTGAGGAGGTGGTACATGCTAGGCAACGTGACGAGGCTGTACTGCGCGCTACGCCCTACTATAAATGATCGCCCTGGGCCCACTCAACCTCCCACCGCAACCCCCACCATGTCAGTCCCCCAAGAACAAGCTCCCCGCCGCTACGCCGATATCTGCCACAAAAACTTCCAGCGATGGGGCGTTTGGGACGCCGCTCGTGGCCCAAAGGTAAGCCACCCGTACAATCCATCGATTGTGGCCCAACGTCCATCATAGGTCGGCTCGTACGGTTTCATCAACATGGAGACCGGCGCTTTGGACATCGAGGGAAATGTCTATGACGACGAGTTCCAGAAATACGTCGACGAGTGCGATGGGGTCAAACTCACCGATTATCCGCCAGTGTACAGCGACAAGGAGGTCAAGCCTGTCCTGACCTCGATTTGGAGCCGCAAAAAGGACTTTGCGGCCCCTGAAGATGCGTGCGTGCCATCTCGCTTTCTGGGCTCAAAATCGTGACGTGGTGACCAGCCCCGAGGGCGTCGACTCCGCATCGACCAAGGGCCAATACTATTTCCAAAAGGGGCGATCCTGTGCGATAGTGCTCTTGCATCAGCCCCGTGAACAGGTCCTCCCAGGCCCCGTCCTCGAGGAGCTATTCAAAGTCCCCAAACTCAAGCACAAGCACGTTGTTACCAAGGTCGTCCACTGCTCGGCCTACGCTCGCTATCTCTCTGGCACAGGCACGTCCAACGCTCGCTTCGCGTCATTCGCATTGACAGTACGATGTAGACGGCGAACACATCACGCTTTCTCTACGCGGGTCTGACAAGACCGCAAAGGAGGGCGAAGAACGCCCCGTCCTCGAATGGTACACTCAGGGTACTGACGCAGGCTATCTCCAATCCGGGGTGAACCAGTCCGGCGATTTGTCCTTTACCCCCGTCTTTTACCTCAGGCAAAAGTATCCCCTCATCCGGAGTCTGCTGAGGGACAATGCGACGCCTGACCCCAACCCCGACGACTTGTAAGTACACTTGGCTTTTTATTTCCCTTGACCGAATGTATCCCGCAGTTGGTGCATGACCTTCCCGCCGTGGAAGCCACTCGACGACAACGGTCACGAAACCGACATTGTATGTGTCATTGCTCGCCTTGGTGGCCACCACTCATATCTTGCTACAGGAGGTGGACACGCATATTTCCATCGAGGCTCAGAAACGCGCGACCGGCGATATCGCTGGCAACTACGAATACGGTCGTGGCGAGTAAGCGTCTTGATCGTCTTGGATACGTTTGTTGTACACTAGTCAGGATTTCGGTTTGTCTGCCTTGTAGCTGTTCTGTTGTCCCTATGGAAACCCTTCGATATCGAGCTTTCGTCTATGCTACCCCGCTTTTCGACCGTGTTGATAGTGTAGCCTATAAAGACATTAGACACGGTTAGATTATCTGAATGCTACAATCAAAGCACTTGTACATGGCGTGTGTGAGAACAATGTGCATTGCAGAGCGAATAAATAGGATCCGTATCGTTGAAGAAAAGAATCGAGTCCATGTCTGCCCAAGGACCCAGCCCCGAAGCCCATGCCAAAAAAAAAAAAAAGAGATCTACTCGATCACCCATTTTCGAACGGCTTCTTTGACGAGCCTTGCCATCTCCTCCTTGGCATGTTTCTTGGCGCTGTCAGTGATCCCGATCAATTGGTCGAGCGCGCGCGGGGACGTTGTGAGCGGGTCGAATTCGAGGAGGTGCCCGTCCTTTGTGGGTATCGACACGAGCGCCGAGGCAGAGCCCGCGGGCGCGAGCGGTGGCGGTACAGGATCAGGCTGGGGCTGCGTACGCGATTGCGTGCGTGTACGGGCGGTCCCGTTTGTCGAGGGCTGTGACTGTGACTGCGACTGCGATGAGGATGACGACGACGGGTCGTGTCGCACAATGATGCTGTTGACGCGCCGCAGCGTCTTGGGCGCCGTTTGCTTCTCTTTGCCCTTGCCCTTTCCCTTGGGCCGCTCCTCCTCTTCCTCTTGGTCGATGGCGTCCCCTGCGAACCAGCCCAGCCCGAGGGCGTACGGATTGGCGAGCGGGGACCCGTTGACGCTGAGCATGCTCTCGTCGTGCCGGGGTGCGCGCAGCGTGGGGTACGTGGGCGCTTTGGGGGGCATAGTCGGGTTAAATGTCGCGCTCGAGGGCGGACGTGTGCGTTGGATCGCGTTCGGCTTCGCGGGGGACGTCACACGAACGGGGACAAACGACGGTGGCTTGGCCTTGTGTGGACTCAGGGAGGGTCTTGGGATGGGCGGACGCGCCGTCGTCGTTCGGAGCGTACCCGGGGTGCGGTTGGCGGCGAATGCACGCGTGTTCGAGGTGCCTGGCTTTTTCGGGGTGGCGGTCATCATGCGCGCTGAGCGGTGTGGGTCAATCGCAGACGAGCGGGTGGCGGGATAGCTCACCGTTCTTTGCGGCTCTCGCTTCTTCTGCCTGTCCAGAGCCAGATGCCTCTGCCTCCTCCTGCGCCGCCGCCCACTTTCGCTTCCGGGTGTCCTTGTCGATCTCAAACTCGGTCTCGCCCATCCGCTCGCTCTGCAGACCCCGCAGGCACGCCTGAATGTCCCCGTTGTATTTATCTGCAAACTCGCCCATGGTGACGTTTCGGACGAGCTTGGGGATGCGCGAGATGAGCGCTTCTTGGTGGAGTCGAAAGTTCTCGAGTGCGCCGGCGAGCCATTCTTCGAGTTGGCGTACGCGGTGTTCGACTGCGGCGGCGATAGAGATCATGGGCGCTTGAGGACGACACGCTCAGCGTGGAACAGAGTACTTACCTTCGATGTCGAGATTCTTGATGAGCTGGACTTTCTCTTCGGGCGTGTATTTGCGTGTCGATTTCATGTCTTTGGCAGGTCTTACTGGTTGGCGGTTTTTCAAGCGAGGGCCTAATCACGTGACCGGGAAGTATAGTACAGCTGATGGCACACTTTCCAAAGTACTTATGCCTCCTGGTTTCTCAATGTGGCACAAGGAGTCATCATAGTCATTTTCTCGACGAGCTGTGCTGCCCGGTATTTGACATGATACTCGTGTAACATACCGGTTCGAGCGTGTTTGATGGAAATGAACATTTTGGACGCAGGAGGGGCTTGACGGCGACGTCCATATCGGTTGTAATCCCGATGGAGTTGCCTTGCTGCTCCCGGATCATAACTACGCCCTCTAACTAGCCCGGATCAGTTCCCTGCATGTATCGAATTCCGTTTGTCAAGCTATTAGCAATGATGATTTGTTATCGCACCGAAAAAAAGCTACCTCGACAACATTAGTGGATAAAGGAGAAGCTGAGAAAATAACTACGAAAATCTTCAACGATGAAGAAACTTTTCTGGATGTATGACGAGTTCAAGGCGTAGCTCGAGCAATGCTTGTTCAAAATAGTGGTTGCGTCACGCGTGCTGGTTGGACGCCACGTGTATCGTTGAACTCGCCCGAGTTACGTCTCGACATCGCTGTTGTATCATCCCGGATGAAATCAGTACCAGTCTGCCATCCAGACTAGCTCGATCATTGTGGTCCTGACGCAGCCATGCAACCTAGTGAATAAATCTTCACTTACTGACCTCTCTGGAGTTGTCGTCGATGCAGTGGTCCATACATATACATCATCAAAGCCCCCACTCGACTAACTCACCATTCGTTGGGTTCTCTGACCGCACTCATATGGTCATTGAACCTGCTGATCTGCTGTTAGACACTGAGATTAAGTGTGTCGCGTTCTACGTACCGTTCAATAATACTGTACCAAGAGAGTTAGACAAGAAGACGTACAGGCTATGATGGAAGGAAAGAGTCAAAAGGAAATGGAATCATTCACCGTCACGTGGCCTGTCCCTTGTTTCGCAACTTCTGACTGGCAAATTTGTGCTCATTCAATTCTGACACGAACGTTGGTAGAGTTCATGCAAACACTGCACAGACATGCGACCTTTCCACGACTCGCGCTAATCGTCGCTGGTCGGCGCGTGGTGCAGCCGTTCCATGCGCGGTCGTTCATACGCGGCTCATTACCTTGCAGAGCAGAGCCCATCCCCGATGTTCCACGCACACATGCACCGTCCTTGTCCACATATCACGATGTCGTTCGTCATTTCCCCCATACATCTTCACACTCTCCGGTCCATCGGCCGCACAAGAAGCGGAACAAGACGCCACCACCTGCCACGCCGAGGGCAAAGAAGCAGGCTCTCGTGACGCGGAAGTCGGCCATCACCAAGGAATTCAAGCGTCCGAAAAACGTTCGCAAAACCAATGCAAAATTCGTTACGCACGCGCAAGAAACAGGGCAGGAACGGAGTGTCGGACAGGGTGGATTTATCCCGGATAGCTGGAGCGCAGATTGGGGCAAGGACGGTAGGCCTTCTTTGCGTATTCACAATGATGATCCGGACGTGACTTGCTTCTTTGCATAGAGCTTGCGCCGCCGCCTCCTTCAAAGCATCGTACGCTCAAGCTTCTGCCTAAAAAGGAGATCGTACCAGCAATTTCTGATCCATCGTCATCCACGCGTGCACTCCCTCCGCATCGTATTCCTTACGTACGACTTACGGAGGGTTACATCTCTGGCGACACCCAACAATGTGATAGCGTCCTCCGAGGTAGGTTTCTTACCCTATAGGACGGTCTCACCAAAGTCACGTCACATAGACGCCGAATCACCCTCTGAACATAAACCTATCGCTCAGCTTGCGCATGGTCTCGACCGTGTCTTATTCAAGTCAGTAAATTCAACTAACACGGTTTCTTTCATTCCATTTACGCCTCGTTGGTATTGTTTCAAATACGTGATCTCCCATCAGCCCAGGCATATATTGGTTAAGAGATCCTCGTTCTCGCATTTACAATTTTACACCATGGTTGGAATCCATACCCGCGGTCACTGATTTCGCTTTCGAGCGGGTAACAGGGTTCGTCAAGAGTTCAACGGATGATGTATGTGGCATTTTTTTATAGGTTTGCTCCCTTGCTGCCCGTGCCTCTCAATTTTGATGGTGGGTGTGAGCTCACATATTAACACCTTTCAGGATCTTTGGAAGATTGCAAAGCAGTACAAACGGCCGTTTGCAGGATCCACGTCTTCGCTGACAGGTCTTTTGAGTCATTGTTATTTCTCGATTTCTGGTGACAAAGAAGTGGATACCACCTCGCTAAGTCGCGCGTTTCTCCACCAGGTAAGTCTTTCGGGGTGTCATTGCATGATTCAGGCTTCCGATCTTCACATGGAGTCTGACATGGATCATTCTCTCGCACATATTTACCGTAGGGTTAACAACTGAGACTGATAAGGCTTTCCCAGCCAACAAATTTTACCCCAGGCCAGCGCATGCCTACATCTGTGGTGCTCAATTACAAGGAAGGCGTATGGTTAATCGACTCTGATAAAACAGAAGAGCTGGCCGAGAAGAATATACTGACGTGGATGGTAAGCACTTCCTTCAATTTCATTCCTCGACCCCGGATAGGCATATTGATTGCTGCAATTCAGGGAACAATGCTAGAAAAGTTTTTGACCGTCCCCGAGGAAGAGTTCAAGAAGCTTTTGCGTTCTGCTCCTGCCGCCAAGGATCACTCCGATACCAGACGAGAAGCGTATCGGTATGCGATGGTGGGTTCATTCCTAAATTTTTGAAAACCGTACCGTGAAATGTTCTCGCACTCCGTGAATGCAGTCCGACCGATTTGTCATGCGTTCTCAGCTTGACTGTGTCGACCCTCGACTACCTGGAACTGGTGTCTTCGACATCAAAACGCGTGCTGCTGTGCCCATCCGTCTGGACATTCTCAATTATGAGGTAAAGCATAGATATGTTCCTTGCATTTTTGTGATCCGGTGTTGATGGGTTTTCGTTGGTAGGAAAATTCTGGATATTTGATAAAGACATTAACAGGTCCTCTTGAGAGTTTCGAGAAGGAATATTATGATCTCATTCGGAGTGCTTTCCTGAAGTACAGGTGAATTATTTTTGCCAGTCTTATTGCGAAATTTTTACATTCCTTCCGATCAGTTTTCAAGCACGGATCGGCAACATGGATGGCATCTTGGTTGCTTACCACAATACCGCGCGAATTTTTGGCTTCCAATATGTATCTCTCGAGGAGATGGAAGAGAGATTATATGGCTCAGGGAACGGCACGAGGGTATTCAACAAGTGTGTTTCGCTACTCGAGAGAGTATTGTCCGATGTTGTATCCATTTACGGAGAACGGGTATGTTTGTTCCTATTCTGCATTCCATCTCTCCCCTCCGGCTTACTTGTACCTGTAGAGCATCAAATGCACTTTTGAAACACGGGAGTTGAGTGAGGAACTCAACGTCTTCATCCAACCTGTCGAATGGGACGAACAGGTTGAAGGGAAACCGTGTCCAATCACGGAGCTCGATGTTCGAGTGGTCAGCTACTTGGACGGCGAGGAAGCAAAGGGTGCGAGGGCAGTTGCGGACAGTCGTGAATGTAAGTGAAATTTCTGTTCAGCATTATGAATCGACCTCGTTCAACTCATTGTGTACGACAGGGGTCGTCCATTGGACGCTGACCGAATCTGCACTTGATGAAGATACAATTCGACGACGGCTCGTGGGTGCACAAGATCGTCAGTTCAGGGCACTCAGTTTCCCCGCTGGCATTGAGACAACCGAGGAGATGGAAAAGGTGTGGGCCAAGATTGATTTCGGGGGGAAGCAGAGTGCGCAAGAGATGATAGCTATGATCAAGGAACTTGAATTGCCATCCACGTGCGTTGTCTCTCATCTTTTTCTTGCGGGTACTTTTTTTGTCTAACATTCTACTGACTGATACAGATCTGCGGATTCGGGGAATAGCGCGCCGTCCGAGCAGGAAGTATCGAGTCTGGATGGAAGTGGAGCCACACAAGAGACAAACCACCACGAGGCCGCCCCATCCCGATCAGATTCCCCGTCTCCCCGTACATCGACATCCCCATCCGCATTTCTCAGTTTCCGTGAACCGGCCGAGAACATTCGACAGCTTCGACAGCTTGCAATTCAGGGCCGAGAAGAGACGTTGAGGGAAGAAGCGGAAGGTCGAGAAAAGGTTGTCTGGGGGTCTGTGGATGGTGGGTGGAATGGACGGGTGCGGCGAGAGGAAGAGGAGGGGGCTCCAGGGCTTGGATGTGGTACGTTACCGGGTGCGGACGAATCAGTGGAGGCGGTGAGAGTGGGCGGAGTGGTCGTGGCTGTATCAGGTGATGGCGATGGCGGTGGTGATGGAGAACAAGCTGTACCAGACGATGGTGGACGGACACGAATGCCCGGACAGTCACCGGGCAGGTATGCGCAATAGATAATGCTGGGCTTGTTCATTTGAGCGCTCATGGAAGCAGCATCGCTCACACAGGCCGTGTCACTGACTAGCATTTTATTTGCTGAGAATTTAGCAACGATTTCGGAAATGCAGTGCACGACATTTACTAGACTTCGACACCAAGTCCGTATGTTGCGTGTCCTATGAGGGAGTAGTGATTCCCATCACTAACGTATCGGAATCTAACGATAGAATTTTAAGCCGCACTAAAAGCTCCGGCACTTGCTGTGCCAGTCATAACGCTTAAGCCGCAACTGCGGTACCTGTCTCTGGAGCATTGCTGTACTATTGCGCATGATTGGACAGTCAAAACGGATCTTACATTTCAATGGGGAGCGACCAGAGCCATGACACGTACGACTGCGATAAAGTAAGCACTATCCAACACGACAGCACTCTATATTTTCAACCTGACATAACAAATCGTGAACAGAATCGGATACAGGCTTGACTGTATCAGCGGCATGATGCATGATGCAGTCTCCTGAATGACTTATCGTGATAGATTTGGCGTCACTTCCAATGGGCGTTTCACTATTTTTGAAGCGGGTAAGGGTCCTTGCCGAGATGTTCAATTAAGCGCATTCACTTATCGACACGCAGTAGGGGGATTTTTTGCACCCAATATCAAGAATGCCGCAACTACGGCACCTGTTCCTTGGAGCCATGCTGTATTGTGCATGATTGGACGGTCAAAACGAACCTTACATTCCATGAACAAATGTTTGTCAAAAGTCCTGCAAAGTCTAGAGATGCAACACCGTGAATGGGAAGCGATCGGAGCCCATATACTATTCTCTAGGCTCCCGCCGTGCTCGGGAGTCGGCGCTTTCAAACATTCCTTTTGAAGATCCATTGGATGTCAAGTCATTTGCGTATCCCGCTACTCCTGAACACCGCCTTGTCCCTTCTTCAATGTCAACTCGGAAAGTTCCATGCTCGTCTGAAAGATATAAATGCCATTGATTAGCAGGGTCTGCGTTCACCATCACATCGCATTCCCCCAAGCTCCTTTCAAGGTTAAGATCAATGGCAGAATACTCGATCACCAAAGGTGGAGCCTTGCAGCACCACGATCGAGTGTCGCTTGCTTACGACTCAACCATTTTGCAGTCTTGGCAGATTGGGTCAACGACCACACATGCCGCGAGCCGCTAAACAACCACATTCCATTGTGGTCGTTTCGGCGGCCAGTAGGGATGGGTCTACATTCGCACTTTCAGTTACTTCGAGGTGATGCTATTCCTCCCCTCGATGACGACGACAACTCTGCTAACATCATACCGATCATAGATCTCGTCCATTTACAACAGAGATATCAGCTCTCATCATCCTTGTCGGCGAAAAGTGTGGTTCAGTGGAATTCGAATTGCCGTAAGCTTTCCTCACGAGGGCGCCGTGTTCGAAAGCTGAGCATGGTCACAGGTTCTGAGAATCCGCAATGTCTTGCATGAAGCAGAATCGGTTGTCTCCAAAGCTTAGTCTATTGGCGCGCTCTTGCAGTGTGCGGTTACAGCCTTGATTTGTGACATGGTCACCAGCGGGGTCAACGCGGCCTGCGTTGACTCCGGGTATACCCTATGTGCCAGATATGTAGTGACCGATGATCGATGAATGGCGAATGAAGTTGTGGCTGGTAATTTATTCGTCCGTCGATCTGGGGTTTCGTCACTCCGAGGAATTTCTTTGACCATTTGTACAGCTGAGGGTGGTGTCATGATTGGCCCGCTGGTGAGGTGAGAGAAAGCAGACACGCGCCCTCGTCGATCAATGACACAACTACCAGGCCTGGCGTATATCAGCTATCCAATTCAGACTGCCATAGCGCTTCTATGGGAATAGGCTGGAGCCCCAGCTCTGGATTCCATGAATAGGGTCTTTGTTGATACCAGGGGGCCCTCCCTGCTGCAAGCAAAATAACCCCCCACATTCGAATCCGATCGTTTACGACGCGCGTGCTCCTTACAACTATACTTTACTACCCGTAGTGAGCTCACACACCCCTCACAAGCTTCCTCGTTTTGTTATTTAAGCAATTGTCGCCGATCGATTACCAAGAAATGATTTTTAATGACTTCTTACAAGTGATTCTTGCCATAGTAGGCCCCTACGGGTCGTATGGCAGTTCCCTGAAACAACTCGGTACTTTTGAACCAAGTCAGATAACACTGAGGGTACTTGATAGGGGCACAGTTTCCCAGGCTACATCGATATCGGACAGCACTACCAGCGTGTGACCTCAGTTCGGTTGCCTCCTGCTCTGCATTTTACGAGATCGCCATCGCCGACATGCTGTTAGTGACCCATGTGGATTGAATCACATGAGTGTTGAGGCGATGAGGTTGCGATATGCTATCTCGCGCCACTAAGATCAGTGGCTTTAGGACAGCGTGCTCGCATCTTCGATTTATCCAATGTTCTCTCAAACAGACTAACCACTTGTTTCATTTGCGCCAACGATAGATGTGTGTAAGATTAATGGTGCGTCTTTGAGCGCGTCCGTTGAACTCTTGAGTCTTGACAGAGTCACTAGGCTTGAAGGATGACTTGATGCCGTGCCCCGCATATGGGGTCGGTGACAGGTACCATCTTGTACGCCTCGCTTTTCTATCATCATTTGCTGGCGTGGGCACGTGTTTAGAGTCACCGTGTTCCCTTCAATCTCCGCATTTGGAGGATCCATATTTACTTCAAAAAGCACCCACTCTCCGATCGTTTCAAAGGTCCCTTCCCTCCAGACCACCATGTCCGACGCAGAGGCTGAGGCTGCAAAATTCGGTCGTGGCCGTACTTCCGAAGACTCTGGCTCACAACCTGCCATATTCGAACGTCCGACAGGATGGCGACGAATCTACTACCACCCAATTCTCCAGGTCGCGTTGCTGGGATTCGTCTGTTTCATGTGTCCTGGCATGTTCAACGCACTCACCGGTCTCGGTGGAGGTGGGCAAGTGAACGACACTGCTCAAGCAAATGCGAACGCCGCGCTTTACGCCACCTTTGCCTTCTTCGGTTTCTTCTCAGGGTGAGTTAATTACCATGCCTGGCCTTCGTTGTATGAATAGTAACCATTGATTCATATGAAGCACGGTGAACAACATCTTTGGGCCACGACTGACCCTCATGATGGGAACATGGGGTTATTCTTTGTATATTGCCTCTTTCTTGTATGGGTTCGTCATTACACTACCTCCGACACAATTCTTAGTATCCGGTTGTCAGAGCTGTCAATATTCATCCCGGAGCAAGTGCTTTTGTTGTCACTTCCGGCGCCATCCTTGGAATTTGTGCGGCGTTGCTATGGACCGCACAAGGTTCGTTGATGATGGCTTATCCAACTGAGGCCCAGAAGGGTACCTTCATTGGCATATTCTGGGCAATCTTCAATGTGGGTGGTGTGGTTGGCTCTGCAGTTGCATTCGGGCAAAATTTCAATCTCACAGTAAGTCAATTTGTCCTACATTTCATCCCACAACACTCATTCTTGACAGTCCGGATCAGGTATGATAGAACCCACCGTATCCATGATCTCTGGCTCATGTGTTTTTGCCGATGTCAGTTGGAAATGGAACATATGTCAGTATGCTGGTCACCGGAAAGAAAGTGTCATAGGCTGACGTGCCATTTTGTAGATCGCTTTCTTGATCCTTACCCTTATCGGGGTCGTCCTTCCGATCTTCATGATCGATCCATACAAGATGGTTCGTACAGATGGCACGAGAGTAGTCCAACCCAGGCATCCCTCTTGGAAAACTGAATTCATCAGCCTCTTCGTCGCCATCAAAGAGGATCCATGGATCATACTCCTCTTCCCCATGTTTTTTGCCTCCAACTATTTCTATACCTGGCGTCAGTGTTTCAGCTTCTCTGCCAAAACGTGCAAATTGTCTGGAAGCTAATACGCAACGTTTTTTGTGCGTGGGGATGATACAGAATTCAACGATTATAATGGCGCCATCTTCACCACTCGCGCTCGGGGATTGAACAATTTTGTGTACTGGACGGCACAAATCTTTGGTTCCCTCTTTATCGGATACCTCATCCTCGATCAAAAACTATACCGACGAAGAGTGCGCGCTTTTATCGGTTGGGTCATCGTCTTTATCATGGTCTTCGTCGTACATGTCTGGGCCTACTTCTACCAAAAGTGAGCTTTTTTTTTCATTCGACGCGTCCCCGTCGCGGTCAGAGGGGTATATCTTCTTGTCACGTCGTCCTAACCACCTCTCCCGCCAGAACGTACACACGCGAGAGTGTATCATCCAAGATCACGATCGCTATCGACATTTACAGCAGCGACTACCCAGCACACGTCTGGCTCATGATATTTTACGGCCTTCTCGACTCCATGTGGCAAACGTATGCGTATTGGCTCATGGGTGCAATGTCCAACGACCTCACAAAGCTCGCCGTGTTTACCGGGTTTTGTGCGTCGATCTTATGGCTTTATTTTTCGGACATGAATCGAGTCTGACCTCATCGTCGACGCAGACAAGTCCATCCAATCGTGTGGTTCTGCGGGGGTTTGGCGCGCTGACGCCGTCGGGGTACCGTACGTCCTTTTCATGTCCTCTTGACTCAGGCTAGATCTCCTCCTTTAAATGCTCCTCAACAGATACATGAACATCTTTCTCTCGACGTGGGCGTTGACCGCGGCGGGTATGATATTCGCCCTCCCGATGGTCTACTACCGCGTGCGGGATCATACTGAGGTTGAAGAGAGCGGAGATCAGGAAGACGCGTGAGTTGTTCTTTTTCGACCGATGTTGTGTCGCCTCATGTGCTCGTGTAGCCCACGTGAAAAAGACGTGGTCAAGGAAGAGTAAGGATGTGGACGTTCGTCTCGCATGGAATGTTATATTTGGTTGGGTCTCTTGGTTGCGTGCTATGCTAGTATATACCTGTAACGTGCGGTGTCAATGGACAAGATTTTGTGTCATTTTATCAAAGTTGGATAGGACGACGCAATCTATACAAGCGAGCCACCACTTGATATAAATACGAGTAAAAAACAGAGAACAGACAGTCTCGACCTGGGGACGCACAAAGGGAAGAAGAAAGATGACAAGATGAACCTCCCAAAACAAGAGGACCAGAAGAACGCACCGAACGCACCACTTCGAATAGGCACGCGGCTCCCTCGCACATCCAACGCTCCCATCTCGCGCACGCACTCTATACACTTAGCGAGGTTCTCAAGAACCCTTCCCCCTCCGCGCCATCCCCGTCCCCCTCCCGTTGGCCCTCGCCGTCCTCACCCTCCCGGGCCTCTCCGATCCCGCTATTCCTCCGATCGTCCTCACGCTGCATCTCGTCGCGCAAGACTGCCACGTCGTGATCCACCTTGGCAGCGACCCGATCAATACCCGCTTCAGCAAGCGAAACATGGACACGGTGTTTGGCGAGATGCGCAGATCGCTTGGGGGGTCGTTTGAGGCGCCGTCGCGCTACCATGACGGGGACAGAACACCGCTGTACACGCGTAAAACACGGGTTACGACAGTGCATGTAAGAAGATCATCAAAGTGAAGAGAAAGAGTGGATGGTACCTGGATGAGATAGTGTGATGTCGATCCAAGGAGGATCCTAAGGGTAAGAAGTTATGCAAACCGCACGCAAGGAGCATCAGGGTGGGACGTACCCCTTGAGTTGGCCGAGGCCGCGCGAGCCAACGATCAACATGGCTGGATTATTGTGATCGACGATATCGAGTAACATATGGCGGGCATTCCTGGCGTGCCAAGCCTGACATGAGACGGAGACATGTAATCTTGTCCGTTGGAGGAGTGACGTCGCTTGACGGACAAGGATATAGGCAAGTCCCTGACGCTAGGGTGGGTCAGAAATACGATCAAAAGCCAAGAGAATGATTGTCACACCTCCTGTTGGCTACGCAACTTCGTCGCCCGGTCTGCAGGATTCGGAGTGAGTGGGTCAACTAGTGGAGATTGTCATCTCTAATGCATATCACACGCAAAAAGACTCACCTCTGTCCTCGTTTTCCACGACGGTAACAATAAGCCTGCAAAAAGGGTTGATTACGAAATTCAATGTGGATGTATTTGAGATGCATACAGTTCATCACCATCACGGAGCACGGTTCCAATACCCCACTCGATGGCATATCTGCTTTCGTCACTGAGATCACTCGCAACGACGTAGCTCCTCTTTCTTCTCGCGGATGATTCTGGTTGGCCTTGTATGAGCGTGATCGTACACCGGTCACGTTGGAACAAAGGTCTCAAGGTGGTGAGCGGGAGAACCTCGTGATGTTTTGACTTTCTTTTCTTCAGTGCACCACGTTTCCCTCGAGCGGAACCAAAACTGGATCGGTTTAGGGTAGAGGGGAAGTATGGCTCGGGCGGCACCACGACGTTCACCCCTTCACCCAAGGGATCGGGGTCCATCGCAGCGTCTGCATCCCCATCCCCATCCGCCTCGCCCATGACCGCAATTTGTGCATTCTGCTCTGTGTTGCGCTCCGTGAGATCATCGAGCTTGCCACCATCGTCACTCCAATCATCCTCGTCGTCCTCTGTTTCCTCACCTGCAATCTCCGAGCCCGAATCCACATCGTCCGTAAACGCATTTCGTGGACGAACTGCGACCGAACGACGAGATATGATCGATTCGCTGTCGGACTCCTCGAGCGGGAGTGGCGCGGGCGACTGCTCACGATCACGATCACGGGAACGGAAGCCGCGCAGACTGAATGGCGAATACGAACGCGCTCGTGAAGATTCCTTGGAAGCCAGAGAAGCAGTGTCTCTATCTTTGTCCTTATCCTTTGATGTGGCGGGGAACCCGAACGAAGAAGAACGAGGTCTGTGCCGTGATGAACTGCGTCCACGAGGTTCCTTGTCCTTGTCCCTGTCTTTATCTTTCTCGTCGTTGTTGGTGTTGCTGCGAGAGAGGGAGAGGGAGGTGAGACCGCCGATCATGGAATTGAATGCATTCTTTCCAAAGGAGCCAGAAGTGCGAGCGCCTGCCCCCGGTCGTGTTGCCGCAATCTGTTGCACAGTGCCATTGTTGGAAGTGGCAGATGATTGATCGACCTGTTGGGTGCCATAAGATATCGAACTGCGTCGTAAAGGCTGGAATGAAAGAAACTGGGAGAGAGAAGTGAGAGATGATGATGTAGAGGGCCGTTTGGTTGTAGGCGGTCTCGAAAATACACGAGAGTCCGGCTGTGGACGGGGGTGGGAATCGTACGAGTGCTCCCCGGACTCCTCATTTGGAGGAGCAAGCACAGGATCTCGGGGAGCTGGGTTAAGATCTCTGCTTGGCATCTTCTGATGGCCCGACCACAACCAGCTATGTCGGCGGGGACGTGTGAGGGGATGAACGGTGTTAAGAGGCTCAACCATGATGAAAGAATGGATGGCAAGAAGAAAGAAGTTATAAAACAAGGGGCTACGCTTACCTGAGGGATAATGGATTTCAGGGTGGCTGCGTCAGTCAAGCATGTCTGGAAAAGGGCGAGAACAGATCCATGAGGAAACACCTGATCACGGCGAATTGGACAATGGACAAGGGACTATGATCTGGGCGGCTTGGCGTACTCGGCGCATGACTCACATTTACTTCCTTGACACCGCCCATCATATGATACCTGGATATGAAGATATAAACGCAAATGAAACACGGTCACCATCGCTTCTTTTACCGAGCAAAGCGAGACGTACAGTATACAGAGCAATTTTGTCGTCTAGTGCAGTGGTCGTCTTCAATCAACTCGCTGGAGACCGGCCACAACTCCACAATAGGAAATTCCGATATTGCCGGATTACGACTACTATCTGTCAACATTTTTCCATTGGAAGACCTCGCTACGCTGTAGCCTTGAAGGCCCACGGTCGGTCTGCAAGTCGTGTAATAGCGCGCTGGCTTGATTGTTATGTATTCACTCTGGTTACACAAAAAACTTGGGCATTCAAATGCCAAGCATGCGTTTCTCAGTGGCAGGACAGTTTCACACGCTTCCTGTGCCAGTCTGTTACTCAGCGTCATGACGGCATGCGTTTACTATCTCGGTTCTACCTCGCACATATATACTAGATGTATGTACAACGAAAAAATGAATGTAGAATGGAGCGTTGTACAAAACTGCCGAAGTAGTTGTAGGGGATAGTAAAAATTTATAAAGAATCAATTTGTTGCAAGTAGTACTTACTTGCAGCCTGCGGCGTTCTTACGATCACTTTCAGTAAGTGTGCAGGACCGTCGGATAAGACTAACCGTTCCACTGAATGGCAAGGCCAACCTGAATTCAAGCACTCCTGATAATACTATGGGCCTCAAGGCAAACTCGTCAGATACGTTACCCATAGCTAGTACTGGCACGAAGTATTGAGGTCACCTCCGAGAGGGATAAGCGGAGTTTCATCTCGCACGAATTGTTCCTGCCAATCTGGGTACACGGACGGTTATCACCGGTCATAGTACCTGCGTCCATCAAAACGTGGTTGACTCTACTGATAGGCTGAATCATCCGGGCCTTGCTTGATGGGTAACAAGGCTGCAAGGCTCCGATTCCCAAAATGTTTCCATAGGAGCATGAATTGGGTATTCTCTCAGGAACAAGGCAGGCAAACTTGCGCTGAGCAACCTTTGGGTCTGGTTTTGGTAACAGTCACAGAGGGATCTGAACGAACTATGCATCCCGATATCCCGATATCCATAAATACTGATGACTGATGTACTATGGGTTCCATTTGCGACAAAGGGGCCAAATCCCCAAATCGTATCATATCAACGCACGCGCTACTAAAATGGTGGTGTGACCAAGTACTTGTGAATTGCTTCACCAGACAAATGTCGGTTCAACACAAATATGTCTCCTCGTCATCTGTGGCAGCGGCTTCGTCGGTCGACACATCGTCGAACAGCTCCTCGCACGCACCGACGTCGTCTCGGCGTCTGATATTGTCCAGAGACACCATGAAGCCCCGTTTTATTCGGGCGACATCACCAACAAGCAAGACGTCCTCAGCGCTATTATTGCTAGTTGTCAACGCCAAAATCATGACACTCACATAGTCTGGCACGGCCTTCATCATACACATCGCCTTCGCTACTTGATCTTCTTTTACGATGAAACGTGGATTTTTGAACTCGTCGCGGTATAAGCGGACGATCGCTGCTGATGTTGATGCAACGCCGTCTTCACCACCCAAGCGCAGGCGAGGATAAGGGAGCGGAACCTCGATCATTGGCTCGTAATTCTGGGTTTGTTCATTTTTCCGTTTGTATCTTAGGACGATCAGCGCGCGCGCTTTGAATCTCTCTACTTCTCCAGCCTTCTTCCTCCCACGGACTCCTCACGCACAGATTCGGAAAGCGAGAGATCGTATGTTCGTACGATGTCCCCGGGTCGGGAACTCCACCGCGCATCGCGGAACGTTTGCTTGCGGGCAGCGAGCAAGTGGAACAGATCGTGAACGTACAGCGTGCGAGGGAACATATACGAAGGATGCGATCCTGGAGAAGGAGTGAAAAAGGCCACTGTTTAGGGTAGAGCCAGGGGTGGACAGGCGACGTGACTGGTGGAGGTGGAATGGAACCCGGATCAACGACGTCTGCATCGTATTCCCCGTTTTCCTCATCCTCGTCTTCGTGTTCCTCCCCCTCATGCGGCCCGGAAAAAGAAACCACCGAAAGTTTGTGGCCAGCGGCGAGTCGTATCTGATCTCGTTGCAGATGACCAACTCCTCCGCATCCTCGTCCATCAGCTTGATTCTGCCCACTCCGGCGGTGCGGCATCCAATTCTCCCAGTGCCTTCATTTTTCCCAGCAATGCACTTCCAGTCATGTACGGCACCGCGAGGTAAGGGGGACCCTGTTGACGCAGAAGAAATCGTACAGGTAGCCATCGGGCGACACTTTGCCCTTGGGGCGGTCGCTTTGGATGATGGGCTTTCCATCTGAGGCGCGCGGCCACATACGGAATATGCAGCGTTTCCTGCGTCCGCGTCCACGGCCTTTTCCCTTGGGATCTGCGCCCCTCGTGCTTGGCTCTGCTCCGATGGTACTGTTAAATGTGAGGATGGAGCATATGATGGTACAGACGCCACGTACGGATCGCCATCATCCATGCCATTGTCGTTCGCGTCGACGGCTTTCTCCTTGTGTTTCCCTTTGGGATCTGCGTCCCTTGTGCTCAGCGCAGCTGCGACAGAATCGCTACAAACGATGCGTTGAAAAAGACGTGTGAATGACGAGACCTCTAACTTTGTAGCCTTTCCGGGTATTTCGGCAATGTGCAGGCACGCCTGGCATAGTGGTTCTGTGACAGTGACACACACTCAAAGTCGTTTCAACCGACCGCACTGAAACTTTGAAGATTATCAGTGTGTGCACTGAGCGCCAGCCAATCCAGGGCGTTACGTTTCATTTTTATAATTGTATGTTCTTCCGGAATTTATAACGGATTGCGGAAATTGTATAAATTTAGCCGCATTGGGTGACCCCTGGGGATTTGGACAATAGAGGATCCCAGATTGATCAGAGGTACTGACCTGCCTCAAATGTGCATTGAAAAGGTTCGCCGCCGCGCTGCATCTCACTTGTCATACTATCCACAACGGCGCCTTGTATACACCAATGTCATGATTGAATAGATGGAGGAAAGCTTGAAATTTGACGCCACCGGTACTACACAGGGGCGCTTGGGAGCAATGTCGGCGGCGATAAGTCATTAAGACATACGATTCATGAATCGGCCTTGCATGCTTTTGGAAAGAGAGTCATGGGTGTGAATTCAAACTCCGACATTGAGTTTGAAGTTCAGCGGTTAGTGCTCAGGACCGTCAGCCAAGACTAATCGTTCCACTGAAGTTTGCTAGAGTGAAATATATTGTTGGGAATCCCAGGATTCCCGACAATTGCCTCCAGTGACCGCTCCCTGGAATATTCTGTCAAGATGCAGGCACGCTGACCAACCGTAATTTAAGCCCCGCTTCGGCATTCATCCGGCATTAATTTACTATAAATTCGCGGGGCTTGAAATCACCCAATATATTTGCAAGAGGCGTCGTATGTGATATTTCCTGATGTGTAATGGCATTTATGGCTATACTCGCCTCGGAATTGAACTGACGCTGTCTACATCTCTCTTTTGATGTCACCCACCTCTTACTATGACCTCCTCCTTTTCTTCTGCAGAACTTGAGAATTTGGATGTTATCTTCATCGGTTTCGTGACCACCACCGTACTCTATGGCCTCACTTTCTTTCGTGGGTTCTTGTCTGTTACTTTCAATCTCGCTACTTGCTGAAAACCATGCGTACCTGCAGAAACATACATCTACTACACACGATTCCCAAAAGACTCCCAGTGGCTAAAGTACCTCGTACGTCCTTCTACGACCTCTTCTCATCCCCTCAGTGAACATTTCTTAGGTCGCTGCACTATGGTAAGTGAGACGACGATTGCGTCATTTTCGATCTCAAATCGTTCTAGTACCCTGGACACGACTGCATCAGCTCTAGGTACGTCTTTTAAATACGTCTTACAAACTTTCTATCTCATCCCAGCCAGTCTCCCAAGTGTACGCTATTTTCAGGCTCCACTGGGCCTCGCTTACATTTGTTTAGATTATACTATTATCTGATCGTTCTCTTTGATGTCAATTTGGAGGTTTTTTATGCATCTACGTCAGTGTTTCCTACCCCTGTGGCCCGCCCAGTATGCTCACGTATTTTGAAGTACTTTCTGCGTGAGTTTGGCACGTTCTCAACATCTATCGAGGTTAATTCTGCTCAATCTGTTTCAAGATTCAATATATGCTATCTGTGCGTAGCCCCGCTTCTCAAACCAGGCCTTCACCTATCTATCGACCAGGTTCTTCTCACATTCATTTCAAGTCTGTGAGCGACTCGTTTCTTGGCTTGATCTGTTCCCATGTTAAGTTCTTCGGTTCCAGCTTCTTCGCTTTCCGTGTTTTTCAAGGTGCGTCTGACAATTCAATGCTTGTCGAACACAATCTCGAACAAATGCTGATTTATTTTTCATTGTAGTTACTGGCAGATCTACGCCAGTGACAGTGGTACTGGTAGGTCATTTATCGATTAATGCTCCTTTATCTTTCTAACTGGAAACAAGATTTTTCTGTCATTCATCGCCTTGGGTACGCCATCATTTTCATTTATCACTCTCGATGCTGCCTGACGTGAGGGACATCAAAAGTGTTTGGCTTGAGTAAGTTCCTAAAATAATATTCGAGCCCTGGTGACTCAACGTACTTGCTCGCTCGTTTCAACAGCTGCTTCAGCGCAAATGTTGGTGGTCTATAATTCCTCACCCCCTGTACATTGCTGATATATGGGTAATGCGAGCAGGATTGTAGAACGACGGCTCTCGGCCTTTGGTTCGTTGCATATGGAGGTTCGTTTGCCTCTTTCATATGTTTCGTTGAAAGTGCGGAACGGCGAACTTTCCCTTTTACGCAACCATAGATCACAGCTGCAACGAGTCTGGTTGCCGGTGTGATGGTAGACATAGTCGTGTTTGCGACAATGTCTTACTTGCCATGTCGCGCACGGTATGAGTTGTTTATTTCTCGGATGAACAACTCGTTTACCTGCTTCCCTTGTAGGACGTGTGGCTTTCTATCAATCGCTGCGGAAGTGCTCGTTGGCCGAGGCCTGGCGTTCACGTACGTATACCTATGATCTTGATTGGAAGACACTGACAAAGAAACTGTTCAATCAGTCTCGCCCAAGCGGCATACTTTTTCGTTGTGGGTACCCGATATTCATTCGGTGAGCCGAATCATGACTTTTTTCTAGTTTGTAGCAGCGCCGTCGAGGCAGCTTTGGATACCATTCCAAATGATCGCCAGTAAACGCAAGTATATTTTACCACACTTGAATACTCGCTCACCATAATTCTAGTCCATGTCAATGTCTTATTAGGACAGTACGTGACTAATGTGGCTTTGGCTCTCCGAATTTCTGACGTGGCTGAATGCAGGCTCAACTCGCGTGAAGTGCGGCATGGTCAGGGTCTCAATGAAGAAGATTCCCTTGTGAATCGCAAAGCCCCAAGCAGTCGGCGATTTTCCGCTTCCATCCGATTCAACGTCGCTGATATTAAAACGGTGCGTTCGTTTTTTCCTGCCGAGATGTCTGTCATTCCTGTTGAGCAACGTGATTATAGACCACTCAGCCTGTCAACTTTGTCACCAACCAACAACAGGACACAGAAAGTATGACCACGGAGCCAGATTCGAAGAAAATATACGACGAACACGAGGTACTTTTTTTCCATCTTTTATGTTCACTTTCAACTCTCGTTCGTTGACGCTGTTTTGTCGTTACAGAATGAGTACACGCAGGTATCTACGGGGTCATCACAGTCGCAGGTCAGTGCCGATCCATCTCCCTCTCTGGTCGTCCAACTGAGCCCATGATCACTCTGATATCGTCCTTGGCTCGGAACCTCTTAGACGGACGAGGCAGTGAAGACTTGCTTGTCGAACGACTAATACGCATGTGCCTCCGTTGGCCTTGAGTTGCTGTCCATATTGGGTACCATTCTTTGCCTGCGCACGCATGTTTGCATGTTGGGATCTGTTGCGCGTGGGGACCCTTCGCTGCTCCGAGCGACTGTCCACGTCCCTGTCTTAAAATATCTCTCATGACAAGGTCGCACCGACGGCACCAAGTAGGGTAAGCACGTGGTGCAAATTGGCAAGTACACGATGTGAATAGTCTGGGTTGGTTCATGTGTACACCTGTGATTGTATGGAGATGGTTGAAGCATGGTGCCTTTTTTTCGAGGATGGGTCGTTTACTCTTCCATTACTACTCTTGAAAAATAAACATTTGAAATGTAACATCGAGCAGCATATCCTCTTTTAATAGTCTGTCTCAGGTATCATTCATATGTAGGGTCACTAGACAGCTGAGGGAAATGTGGAGGTATGGCTCGCAGTTGCGCACGACGTGAAAACATATAAAAGAGCAACACATATACCCGCTACGCAAGGCCATTCTCCGCCTTGAACCACTACAAATCCAAAAAAACGAACGTCAATATGACAGCTTAACGCACGGACACGGGACACGTACCTCGACCATCCGCCGCACGCCCTCCTCGAGTCCCACCGCGGGCTCGTACCCGAGCACCCTTTGTGCCTTTTCGATATTGTGGTAACGCGTCGCGCAAGAGTAGCCCACCCGGTACCGCGTGAATCCAGCCTCCTTGCCGATCAACCACGCCCACGTCTCTGCCAGATACCCCAACGCCAACCCAAATTGTCTCGGGATGACCCACACACCCTTTGATGCGCGCGCCCTGCCCTCCGCCGTCGGGGGGTCAAGTGCTGACCATATGAGACGCGCAAAGTCCCAAAAGTAGACGGGTTCGCCGTTGGTGATGAAGAAGACCTGTCCGGCGACGTGGAGAGGGCTGCCCGGGGCGACTTCGAGCGCGTTTTCGGAGAACTGGTCGAACCGGTTCCGGACAATGACGTGCGTCGGTTTGGAGGGGTCGTGGGGCGCATTGAAGGCGGCTTCGATGGCAGAGGCGTTTGGGGGTGGGGTGACGTATGGACCGAGGGGGCGCGCCTTGGAGGTGGGCACGCGCCGGAAGCCGAGCGTGGCCGAGACGGGTGGGAGCGCTTTGTGGAGGAAGGAACGAACGGTAGAGTCGACGAGGGTGGCGTCTGTTGAGACGGAGTTGGTCGAAGCGCTGTCCGAGGATGTCGGGTCGACGAGGTTGTCGGCTGCAAGGAGGTGCGCTTGCGCAATGTTACCAACGTAGGTGTAATCGAACAAGTTGTTGTTGTCCCCGACTTGAAAGTGCGTCTGGCCGCGCTTGTAGGCTTGGTATAGACCTGGCATCAACTGACGGTCTCCAGGACTGGAAGCGAGTTATTTCGCGTCGTGAGCGGTTAAAGGGATAGAGGTAAAAGGGAGACTTGCCCAAAGATCCCCGCGGGTCGCAGTGCAACAGTCAAAAGGCCACTTTTCCCGTTAGCCTCGAGGACGAGCGCCTCCCCTTTGGCCTTCGAGTCGTTGTAAGCATCGAACGATTGTTCAGGGTAGGGTGCACGTTCGTCCAGATTCACAACGTCCTTCCCGTCGAATGCAACACCTGCCGAGCTCGTGTACACTAGTTTTCGCACGCCAGCTGCAACAGCAGCGTTGATCACCGCCTGCGTGCCGTCGACGTTGACTTTGTAGTAAATTGAGGGGTCTTTGGCACCATGTTGCGGCGAGGCGGTATGAATGATGCAGGTCGTGCCAGACTATGTGGGTGTCATCATTTGCGCGTTGACAACTAGCAAGAAAGAAACTCGCCTTGCGAATAGCGCTGAGGATGTCTTGCTCGTTGGTGATGTCTCCCGAATAAAACGGGACGTCGTGGTGTCTCTGGACAATATCAAACACCGAGACAACGTCAGCGCGTGCGAGGAGCTGTTCGACGATGTGTCGACCGACGAAGCCGCTACCACCGATAACGAGGTAGACATCTTTGTGTTGAACCGACATTTTTCTGGTGAAGCACTGATTCGACGGCAAGTGTTCGCACCACCTTTTTTAGTAGCACGTGGGTTGATATGGTACGATTTATTTGGCGATTTGGCCCCTTTGTCGTAAATTAAGGCTAATTTCTAGGTCCTAAAGGACGTGCTAGCTGGTTTACTCGTGATGCGTAGCTCAGTCTGCCACAGCCGCTAAGCGTTCTCAGACAAGCCAGAAAGGTTTCTGAGTGATGGGCCGACTTCACTCCCAGACGAATAAACAGCGGAACACATTTCAAGACACATGCTATTCAACAATCACTACAACACTGGCACTTGCATCTCACTATCATACACAAGAACACGCACACACTTTGGAGACAGAATTCGTGGTCTCTCAGAACCTGTAATCCAGATCAGCCTTTACAATGTTTCACAATCTCGTGAGGGAGGCTTACGGCAATTCAATGAGCTTC
>JBBPSB010000107.1:0-52718 GCA_038093375.1 Xerocomus brunneocitrinus | reverse complement strand
CCATAGGTCCAGTCCGGTTTTGACCATAGCCCATGAGCGTGGCCGCATCAATGGGTGTGTCCGGCGTGTGTACGCACAGGACGGTCGATGTTCACAACACTGAGCATTTCCGCATCGAGCGTGTGCAGGCGTTCACCTTAAAGCGCGTGGGCGAGAATTGCACAGACGGGCTTCAGGGCTCATAACCTGTTGCAATAGCGCTGTCCCATAGGGGTGGGCCGCTTTAAAGCTACTCACCTGCGGTGGAACGTTGAGGGACTTGTAAGCACGTAGTGGTTGAGAGTCAAGAGAGTTATATTATAGTTCAGACTCAGCCAAGTCTGATATAATGGGCAGTCATGTGACCGCGGGAGAAAGGTACACTACATGGATATGTATCTACTTTTAACATTTACAACCTTCGGCTCGCCGTGATGTACGGCGCCAGTGACTGAAAGGGCTCCCGATGCAGGGTGGTCCCAAGATCCAGACAACTCCTGGTCCACCTCTGGTTTTGTATTCATCAGCAATCGTGGCACCATCTCCTGGTCAAGCAAACAGCAAAGTATGGTAGCTCTCTCCACCACCAAATCGGAGTATATCAGACTTAGCAACGCGGGACAACATCTAGCTTGGCTTCGGACTTTCTTTGACGAAATAGGACATTCACAAAAGGTCCCCACTGAGTTGTTCTGCGACAATCAAGCAGCAATCATACTAAGCCGGGATCCGCAATTCCGAGCGCGGACAAAACACATTCAATGGAAGTACCATTTCGTCCAAGATGATCTAGTTGGAAAAGGGGAAGCGGTGGTCCGATACATCTCCACCAAAGACATGGTAGTAGATATCCTCACAAAACCTCTTGCAAACGAGCAACACTGGAAATTCGTTCACGGTATGGGATTATGCCTACACTCGAGTGGGAGTGTTAAAATACAACCAACTCCAGAGTGACCTACAAACTCCTGAGCTTTTTATCTCTTCCATCTATTACCCCGTGTCCAGAGTTGCCTCACCAACTCCAGAACATGTTCTTTTCTTTGCCGCTCAGTAACACCTTACCATCACGTCCCTATATTGAGGTACGAGTGTGCCTCCACCACTTAGTATATAAACCCTTCACTCCTTTTTAACACCTCAGTCGTTATCGCCCACTTGGCAGCGTCTGAGGTGAGTTATTCCATAGTTAGTACTAGCTCCGAGACTCATGTCTGTAGCTCCGGTCTACTCCGGTCTTTACTAGGTAAATACACAGTCATTATCACCCACTTGGCAGCGTTTGAGCTCCAGTCTACTCCAGTCTTTACTAGCCCGGACTTTCTCAGACTTTAATACTGCCGCCCTGGCCTGGAGGACATGACGATGATGACACAATGTTGTTGATGGCCCAGCACCATCAACAACATGGCAACAACAACAACTTGTGGTACCTGTGCAGGTTATGGGTATGGGTACAGGTACTGCGGAGGCATACATCAGCAAATCACTTTGTTCTAGACAGAACTGGACAGGTCTGCACAGAGTCCCAGAGCCTCCAGCCTGGTCCAGGCTGGACAGTTCTGGACAGTGACACTATTTCTGTGGGTCTGTGAGACTATGGGTCTGTGGTGTCTGTGGAGCTGTGGAATATAGTAGTGAAATCAAAAGTATATTGATTAGTACACTTAGTACTAATCCTAATCTAATCCTACCCTAGTCTATTTACCTTTAGTACACTACTAATGTGCTATTCAAGACTTACTTAATACACTACTATATCTAATCCTAATGTTACACTACACTTATTACACTTGGTCCCCAACCATGACACTAACTATATAGTCCTTTTCTTAACATTTGTTAACTAATAGTGATTGCTACATCTAATCTCATCTTATCTTTCATATTTTATCTTATCTTTTGATCTTATCTTTCATTAGTAACTCATGATGACTCACATCGAGTCACATCGAGTCACTATGATGTGTGCATAGCCATGAGGCATGACACAACACATTGAGTCATTCACCATCACAGCCTTCTATTCATATCTGTGCTGTGCCAGGTAACTATTCGTCTATCATGATAACAGACCATATCCGTACCCTTGACCCTTGATTCCTTGGAGTCCGTTCCATTGGATCTCAAGAAGCGCATAGCCTTGCACAGCCTTCTAGGCACTGATGCTGTGGTTACTGCGGATACCAGTGCAAACCTGTGTCACACAGCCACAATGACTCATCCCTAGTCATAGTGACTCGTCAGGGTATAGGGTTACCTTATTTACGATATGATCGGTCAGATCTAGTACAAACAGATGTACATACCATAGTAGTATATAAAGGCCCAAGAGTCAACCAGAGAACTCCAGTCAAGTTCTCTTGGATTATCCCCTCGAAACTTGTCCCATCCCCTCTCCTCTCTTTTGAGCTCTCAAGGACTGTCTCCTAACCGGGGCTGGTTATTAGAGTTGCTTCAGCTTCTGTGACATTCTGTGGTTTGGGTGGTGTTTCTGTGACACTCTGTGGCACACTGTAAGTCTGTGGTACTGGGTGTCTAGGTGGTCTGGGGCTACTGGGGCTACTACTGGGGGTTCTGTGACATTCTGTGGATTAGAGGACATTGCTGGGGGAGTTTGGGTAACACTGGGTGAATTTTGGTGATTTGCAGATGTACCCAGCCAAAGCCTGTACCCCCGCAGGTATGGGTTTTTGCCAGGTACAGGTGTGGGTGTGTTGCCCATCCCCACGGGTTTACCCATGCCATGCCCTAACCATGCCACTGATCTCTGGCCAAAGGCTGATGCTCAGCATCTACTGTTCAACCCCATGGGATGCATGCTGAAGATTGGCACCCAACTGGTCTTTATTATAGTAAACCATACTATTATTACTGTTCAATACCATCAAACATTTAAATTTAAGTCACAAATGGACAAACTGGTGGTTTTTGCATTTGCTTTGGATTATGTCAGCCTTGAGGACTTTTGTGATTTTTTTTCAAAAGCTAATGGAATCCTTTAAAAAAAAAATTCCCAACTAGTGAAGCAACTGGCAATTAGACTGGACCACAACTGATTGTAACTGAAACTGCTTACTTAGTACCTAGCATATACATAGACTACTATATTATATTATATTGATCACTAATATACCCATATGTGACTCCTATTTGAAGATTTGATATCATGAACAGTGTTACGATTCATTTCCCTTCGTATTCTTTTCTTTGGACTCATTGTTCCTTTTCACCTACGGCTACTCCTCCTCATCATGTCTCCGGCCCAATGGCCTTCACTTGCCTCGTAGTCGTATCCTTCCATTGGATTCCTCTCTTCTCTCTTTGTCACTTATGCTTACCTTCCATGCGATATCATCGGCTTCGATGTGTCGTTTCGTTTTAGTCATGACTCCATCAGCCCCCGATGAGTCATCTTCCCTTGTCATCTAGATGACTCTTTATGATTCGACTTTGTATCTCCCACGCCTGCCCTAAACCATTAGGACAGTATATATACCTTCAATACTTGTCTTGTCTCTTTAGCTTAGATCTCCTCTGTACTCGATACCTTGTACACGAATCTAGCCCCTTTGACTTCTCTCGTCCCTTGACCCCCTTGAAAGCCTATGCCTGTGCTTTGAACGGGTGTCTCGTCTCTTGAACCTTTGAACTTGTCGAGTAGGAAACCCCCTCGACCGTCTCTGCACGTTCCAAGTGGAAACCCCCTTGAACGTCTTTGAACCTTCGTCCCCTCACAGAGGCTACGTTTGTGGCCCTACCTGGGACCAAGCGTAACAAACAGTAAGCACTGAGAATACCACAATTGATAGTAGTGATGACCAAGTCTTATGACTGACAAAGGTTAAAATATGTTTAAAGATACCTTCCAAGTCACCTTTGGGCACAAAAACCCATTGAGACTAGTCATACACCAGTTGACAACTGGTTGCCACCAGTCTAGTTGCTTGAAATTTCAGAAAATGACTGGACTGGCAACTACCTAGAAAGAAGATACTCCTACATCAGCAAACTAGCCATAGGCTATGTAAGCCTGTACAGATTTGTGTATGATGACAGATCTACAAGAAGATGTTTAGTATTATAACACTCTGAATCACCTAAGGCAGAGCCTCTTGTCATTAGAGCCATCTGGTCATCTGGATAGTATAGTCCTTTTGGTTGGTGGCAACATAAGCTTTCTCAGCAAAGTCAATATGGAAATGCCCCAGAAATCCCAGGCACACCACTATTCAATTGTGAGAAAAACTCCTAAAGGAGGTCTCATAATCTGTGGCATGGCAAGCAGAGCTGGGGGTAGGTATCTGTGCCACCATAGGATCTACATCACTACCCCACACAAATCTGAATATAGACCTATGAACTGCTCCATCTTCACATAGCCTCAGCAAGACTGTCTATCCTTTACAAAACAGAGCCACATGAGACATTGAGAAACACAAGGTTTCTAGTCATACTAAACCAAACACATAAATTACAATCAAAGATGCCTTGCAAGCAAGGGAATTAAACAAGAACACATCTACAAATGGTATACACCACTGCAGCAACAATCTATGCTATTAATGCAAGCAGAAAGAATGCCTACCATAGTCTCACCACCGGTCCCTCCCATTACCGTTACCATGAGTATCGTGTGCCCCGCCTCCATATCGTGAACCTCCACCACTGCCGCCGCCTCGTCCGCGGCTTCCACCGTAACGGCCTATACAAATATATTCAATATAAAGAATGAATGCAATGAAACAGTACAAACTTCGACCACCACCTCCACTATACATTGCCATCTCCTCTAACTGAGGAGGCACATGGGCCTTGGCTTCTCGCAAGATCCCAATGAGTTCCCGAGCAGACTTTGAATTGTCGGTGGTGAAATATGTGTATGATGTGCCCTTCATACCGGCACGCTAACGACCCATTAGCTTTGAATGAAAAGGTTACAAGATAGGCTTACCCCTGTGCGGCCAATGCGGTGAATATAATCTTCGCAGTTGTTCGGAAAATCATAGTTCTGCAAGACAATTAGCAATGGAATGGACGATGAGCGAAGAACCTACGATGACATAGCCAACATCCTTCACATCTTGGTACCGGCCACAGGATCAATTCATCGATAGAGGGAACGAGGAACGAGACGACAAGACCAATCGAATGGACATGGAGCACATACAACATCAATAAATAAACAACAAAAGAAAACAAGCGCTTCTGTGGACAGATCGGTCCAAACCTTGCATGCTGCTCGCGTTCGCACGCGCATGTGCCGGTCAGAGCGCTTGGGGAAAAAAAAAGAAACGTACCTAGACCACGCGAAGCAACATCTGTGGCGATCAAAATCGGCGAACGGCCTGCTTTGAATTCCCCGAGAACCCAATCACGTTCGCGCCTAAAAAATGGTCGGCTGGATCCTAACTCAGACGGCGGGCAGGACTCACTGTTCTTTGTCTCCATGTATCGCTAAGGCGGGCCAACCATCCTGCCTCAAATACTTCGTGATGTCATCAGCAACCCTTTTGGTCCCCACGAAGATCAAGACTTTGGCGTTTTCTGAGCTGATTTGGTCCAGGTGCTTGATCAGTTTGCCGCGCTTCTCGAAATCGCTGCAGACCTCGACAATTTGCTGAATATTGTGATTAGCCGTCAACTCCATGGAACCGATGTTGACCTGGATCATATCCTTCAAGAAGTCCTGCAGACATCATTTCGTTACCAATACGCAAGATCTCTCATGAAATGAACTTACGTTCGCCAGCTTTTGGACATCCTTGGGCCACGTCGCGCTGAACATCAACGTTTGACGATCTGGACGTATTTGGGAAACAATCTTCCTAATCTGGGGCTCGAAACCCATGTCAAGCATACGATCGGCCTCGTCCATCACTAAATAGGTGACGCGCCGAAGATTCGTCTTCTGCGATTCGAGCATGTCGATAAGACGACCAGGAGTCGCAATCACAACTTCAACCCCACGTTGCAAATCACGAATCTGAGGTCCCTTGGGGGCCCCTCCGTAAATAGCAGTGTTGCGGATGCGTGAACTCGAACTGAAACAATTGTTATATGCAAATTAGGGAAATATTTTCACGTGACTTGCCCAAATTTTGTACATTCTTGTTGAATCTGAACTGCAAGTTCACGAGTAGGAGCCAGCACAAGGGCGATAGGGCCATCGCCCGGGGCCAACAAAGGTTGACTATGTGGATAAGCAAATGATAACAATAGGATTACGTGCACTCACGCATTGATGTGGAGCATGGCTGGAAGAGCAAAAGAGATCGTCTTGCCACTTCCAGTCTGTGCAATTGCAACGACATCTCTACCGCTTAACGCCATTGGCCATGCCTGGCACTGAATTGGCGTTGGGGTGGTGAAGCCTTGAGCATGAATGGAAGACAAGATGTACTCTGGGAAGCCGGCCTCGTCGAAGGCGCGTACTGGCCTTGGGACACCACGTCCTTGGACCTTGCAAAAGAATTGGTAAAACTGTTCACTAATATTTGAGGTGCACTTTACCTTAATATCTTTGCTTCGCCTGAACTCTTCGACTTCCCGCTCACTGAGAGCCAAAATCCGTTTATCTTCCACGTAGAAGTTCTTCTCGAACCGTTCCAGCTTCTGTGAGGACCAGTCGATAGAGCGCAAGCCACCTCCCAGATTGCCCATCCGATCGTCATATCCCCCCCAATTTCCACCATGACTGCCATGGCCTCCACCGTACCCGCCACCGTACCCGCCTCCATAACCATTACTGTGACTCTGACGGTGCAAAAATGAATGAGATTGCTACCGAAGCATACTTTGTGACGCACCATTTTCAACCGACTCTGAACTCTACAGATAAGTGACGGAGCTGACCAGGTGAGTGCAAAAACAAGAGTCGTGGTTGCAAGTCAAGGTCTGACAGAGCCACTTGAAGAAAAACGAGCAAATACACACAAATCAATTATATAATCAGCTTACGAAGAGCACTGCCATGATACAAGTGCATAGTAGTAGGGTGACCCCGGTGAAGGCATAATAATCGTGAACCATACATGAGATGGTAACATTTATACTACCTTCTCGGACAAAATAAGATAGTGCAGAGTTCGAAGTATTGTGTGATATACAAACGGGATGAAAAGTGACCTCACATAACCATACATGGTTTGCGTAACCGGGTCGGTTTCTTGCTTGAAGGGTCGTCAGGATACCGCACAAGCATTTGCTTCACGAGGTCTTGGAACACATCGAACACATGCCAATTGCGTTTGGCAGAGGTCTCGTAGAAAGGAAGGCTCCAACGTTCCACCAGGGACTGGATCGTGCTACGAGAAACCTCCCGTTCCACGACTAAATCTAACTTGGTGCCAACAACAACGATTGGAACGGTCTACATATCATCGAATTCAGTATCTTGAATACGGCAACAAAGCAGATGAGCTAGTTACAGTATCACCGCCCTTTACACGATAGATTTGTTTGCGGAGATTATCCACCTCACGGAGGCTTCTCTCTTGAGTAAGACTTGGGGGGAGATAAGTGTACAATCAAACAGAAAACAAAGGCGATACCTGAAAACCAGAACAAAGCCTTGACCAGACTTATCGAATGATAAAATATACACGTGAGTAATGTGGTGCTTCAACTGAGAGACCTTGTACCTTGATGTAGAATTCATTCAGTGCAGTAAATTGCTCAGCCCCTGCGGTATCCAACACTTCCAGCTGAGAAATCAAGAATGAGAACAAGATCTCTACGCGATGCCGGATCTGATTGGGGTAGAATACACACGAGCTCACCGAAGCATTGACACTATCAACGTCAATTATACGTGTGTAGGCTTCTTTACAAGTGATACAAGTTAGTAAGGATAAAAGTTTGGCGGATTACAGCTACCTTCTATTGTCGGGTCATAGTTCTCGAGAAAGACATCTTGTACAAATCGCACTGTCAACGCTGACTTCCCTACCCCACCGGCTACATCAAACGGATTATGGCTCTTCACCGACGGAAGGAAGTATTCGATGTACTCACCACCAAGAACAACAACGTTGTAATGTCTCATACCGCGCGACACCGATGATTTAGATGAGCGAGCACTTGCTGTATGGGAGAATAGACGAAGGCTAGCCAGTGTGGGAAGGATGCAGAACTGTAAGCAGTGTCATGCACGAATGTGGGCTTGATGTAGATACCCAATAGGCATATCACGAGGAAGGTGGCTAGTAGAACCCAAGATCGATAGCTTTGACCAAACAAACCCAAACTTGAACCTGAGTCCAGCAAACGAGAAAGTGACACCTGGAAAACGCAATGGGTGATTTTATTAATCCCTCCCACCACAATAATATTGTTGCACACCCTGAGATATATCAAGGCTTCTGATTCCACTGCACAGAGACGACAAGTGAAATGACTCGCCTCCCTTCCTTTCCATGTCACGATGGCAGCACACGCAAAGCTATGAACCTTGCACTTGAACGTGCATTGGCCGATACTCTCTCCCCATTCGAAATTTACTACATTGACCACATGTGTTGGTGGCATCTTGGAAATGAATGACACTTACAGGTTACAGTACATAATACAATCCATTGCGTGAACTATGTAGTGCTGCCCTTATATTTTCAACTTTGTCAAAGGAGTTTAGATCGTCGTTGTAATGCTATCTGACTCGAGACATTCAAATCTGCCAGACTTCTTCGCTCACATCACTTGCATCACCATGTATTTTTTTCTCCGTTCAAATCATCTCTTACTCACATTGCAGACTCACCCTTGATGGGGTTTCCCATCCAAATGATGTCGCGATGCAGATGAAGGAGTTATTTTGGAAATATCGACACACGCTAGAGAAGATGGGGAGGGAAGTTTTTCTTTTCGTTTCTTTTCTTGGGCTAGCTTGTTAGCGTATTACATAATATTCAAACGAGTCACATGATGAATGTCCATGGGTGCACCACATTGCACAAAGTCTGATTTTAATGCCGCTCGAACGGTCCCTGGATACTAGCAGTATGCATCGTCCACGCGTCTTCTTTGACTTTTCCATCGGTCCAGAACCCGCGGGAAGGTTTGATATTTCTACAGCCGGCATAGAGGTATACTCACCTCATTTTAGAGTCATCTTCGAATTATTCAGCGATACAGTCCCAAAGACTGCTGAAAAGTAAGCTGTTCAGACTTCGGGGATGATTTAGAACTGAAGAGACCGCAGTTTCCGAGTGCTGTCTACAGGGGAACGGGGGCTGTCTGTTGTCTCACAGCGTCCACTTTATTACAAGAATAGTGTAATCCACCGGTCTATCGAGAATTTTATGATTCAAGGGGGAGGTCTGTGTTCAGCAACAGTCGTTGTTATCGCTCCTTATGATTACTAGACTTCACAAAGCACAATGGCACTGGAGGGGAATCCATCTATGGAGGTCATTTTCCTGACGAAGATCTTTCTGGGGCTCTCGACTCGGAAGGGTGTGTCTTGAACACCATTTATCCAACCCCATGACCTTTGACCTCAAATATAACCTATTTCTAGACTATTGTGTATGGCCAACAGGGGCCCTGATACCAACGGATCACAATTTTTCATTACCCTGCGGGAGTGTCCCCATTTGAACGGTCAGCTTCTCTTTGTCGGTTTGTCCCTACATGCTCAAATTCATCAGGTAAACACGTCGTCTTCGGAAAGGTGATTAGAGGCTATGAAGATGTGGTTAAGAAGTTAGCACAAGTACCCGTAGATGCCAAGGATCGACCGCAAACACCGATTGTGATTTCAAATTGTGGAGAGCTCGAGCTGAAGAAGAAACCGGTGGCAAAACAAACGAACCGTATGCTCATTTTTTTAAATTCAAACTGAACATGTTCCATTCGGTTTGCGCAGGAGAAAGTGTCAAAGGATCCAAGCGCCAGAATAGCCGCTCACGATCACGCAGTGCAGACGGCGAGCGTCGCCGGAAAAAGTCGAAAACGCAGATTTCGAAATCAGAATCCCAGCGCAATACAACTCAAAGTTCGGGGGTAAGTATTGTCCCTCAGGAGACGGAGGAAGAATATGATGCCCGTCTGGAACGTGAAGAACAAGAGCGAGTAGCCAAAGCTAAGCTCAAGGAACTGGAGCGCATCCGGCACACGTATGGGAGCTCGGATTCAACACAAGGTGTACGCTTTAAAGGTATGCTTGTTAGATAGTTTCGGCATGCGACACTCAGTATATCCCCATTGCCTCGTTTAGGTCGTGGACGCATGAAATTCGTTGATCCAGAGTTACATCGCAGCAGTAGTTAAAGGCGTTTATCATTGTCTCTAATATGAAGTCCTCACTTGTGCTCCTTGAACTTGCAATACCCTGAAATTAGGATTCACAACATCTTTCAGAATTGCAAAGCTCGCGATAGAAGTGTCTAGGAAGCCATTTCGACCACTTGATCAGTAACGTTGTGCACTGTAGAACTTGTATCCTCTTCCTTCATATGGTTTTCATCGTCCGTTCTTCCCACACCAGATGTTTTTGCGCTAGCCGCATTCGCGAAACTGAACAACGGCCTCACAGTTGAGGTAGCAAGAGCGGCAGAAGATCCCGAGGCAGGAGCAGCAGGGGGCGGGGGCAATGAGGTTTTAGTCGGATGAGAGGGTGTTCGTTCCGTAGCTTGCCGAGAATTTGTGCGCGACATTGTGTGCTGGGGAGCGCGGTCCTTGGCGAGCTCCAGGCGGGCAGAAATTTCACGGTCCTTTGAAGAAATATCGACTGGTCTGTAATATATCAGAAAAAAGTTCCTCGATCCGTTGGATCTACACACTTTGCAGCGCCAAATGGATTGGATCTCGGAGGATTGGCTGGTAACTTCGGAGAGGACAGTGGGGATGGGCTTGTAGAACCAGTGGGATTACGAGGAAGTAATTCAAGTTTCTTTCGGCTGATTTGAGGAGTTGGAGGGGTAGAACTGTTTGCTGTGGCACGGCGGATTAGCTGCAACGAAGTATTGCCAAGGCACTGACATAGATACTCACGGGAAGTGCCACTTGGTGCCCTCCGCGCACGCCAGTCCCCTTCGTCAGGGGAATCCCGCGGATGAACGGACTCATGTTTGCCCTTTACGCTACTAAACTTGCCATGCGCAGACTCCTCGGGAGATGAGGGCTTGAATTTGCTCCCTATAGCCCAGTTTTCCTCTCTATCCGCAGCGCCAGTCTGGCCTTCTGTAACAGAGAAACCTGAGCCCCTCCGACGAGCCGACGGTGCCTCTGGCTCAACCACTCTGGATAATGGCCGTGAAGATCTCCAATCACTGACTTCCTCAGAAACACTTGACTGTGGTGGCGGACGTTCTCCCGGGGGTCCGTCAAAGCGGCGTTGCGAGGACTCGCGAGCATCACCAAAGGACGGAAGAGGGCCGTCCCTGCGCCAATTCCCAGAAAACTTGGAATCATCCTCCGAGGAAGCGGCGCCAAACCCAGCCCTTTCCTTAGCTAACGTGAATTTTAGTCCACTTCTGAAGGAAAGCCTGTCAAATACTCACGAGGCTCGGCGACGCTCACTCGAACGGTGCGACCTGATACATTCTGAAAACAAGTATAAGACAATGCATTTGTGCGGAAGAACTGGAATAACTTACAGATCCTGACCTCGACAACGCATCTTTCAACGCATCCAACTCTGCGAATTCGACGTAACCAAAACCCTTGGGTTTGTCATCTCGGTCTTTGATTATTTTGATGGATTTAGCCTATGTATATGTTAAATTTGCAAAAGTAGATAAAGTAGACCACGAACCTGATGGGGACTGAAGAAACTAGCTAACTCGTCCTCAGTTATATCGAAGGCAAGATTTCCGACAAAAGCAGTGTAAGGCGGTTGGGATGGTAGTGGCACCTCTTCTCTAGGAGGGAATGAACGATCGACTGAATAAAAGTGCGAATCAGTAGGATATCAATAGATCCAAATTCAAACACACGTCGGGAGGTTGCAAAGTCATCACGCCTGCCGAAGCGATCGCCATGACGTAGCCTGTCTTCGTCCGTCTTAATCGAGGCTGGAAGAAATTAACAAGATTAGAGTGTGTACGCAATGATGCATGAAGTCTTACGGGCTGAAGGAAGAGCATCCATCTCATCAGCCCAGGAGCCAAGAGCTACATGCAGAGATCAACCAGGGAGCAGGCAAAAGTACAAAAATTTATGCGCACCGCTGTCACCCAGAAACTCGTTGAGAGACATCTTAGATGCTTTTGATTTTTTGGGCGCTATTCGGCGTAAGCTGCATAATTATCACAGAAAGAGAGCAAGCATACGCATGGTTGCAAATTCAGGACTTTTTGCTGATACTTTGAAGTGTATCGAGATGTCGGCGTCTACTTGCTGAACGCCTGAAAAGCAGTCGAGGGAAATTGGAGGCGAAGATATCACTTTTTCCCACGCATATACTTTGTCATCAACACATTCTATTCAGTTGGCAGCATGATCCTCCTCGAGGTAAGGCAGGATATCACCGTTGTTTACTATGAACTGACATTAAGGTAGTCTCACAACGTTATCATACAAACAACCTTGACAGACAAAGCCGTCAAGTGGGTCGATAATCTTACACCATCCACGTTATTGATCAGTTTCAAGACCCTCATCTATCGATGTCCTATTCGTAGATTTCGACGGTGTTAGATTTCACTTGTCCACGCCCGAAAAAAAGACGGTAGTTCAGCTATCGATGAACATCCGTTGTTGGGAAGAACTCGTAACATACGGTGCACTCGACGTGCTCAAACGGGAATATGGCACCCTGATCAAGGCGCAGACAGAACCGGAATATCATATCAGTCTCGATATTGACCTTGAGCAGCTTCCCGGTGATGAAGGTGCGTATATATCGTTTTAGCTGCGAATCGGACTAATGCGCCGCAGCGAGTCGGGATGCACTTATTAGATCCATCGCCTTCTTAAAGCGGAACGCCCTTGCAGCCCCATTTGAACTGGCTTTTCATCAACAGAAGGAACTAGAAGCCTCGGGAAATGCTTTGGGAGATCTCATGCAAATCCACTATCGCGATGAAGAAGCTATATACATTCGGGCATCGCCAGATCGAGTGACAGTCATATTCTCGACTGTTTTCCGAGAGGAAACAGACAGGATATTTGGTAAATTATTTCTTCAGGTGAGTTTGGTTGAGTTGGACTTGAGCAGAGTTTCAATGACATCACTACTAGGAATTCGTTGATGCTCGACGTCAGCCCAGTATCCAGAACGCTCCCCAAGTGCTCTATACAAACCGTGATCCGCCTCTCGAAATCCGTGATGTAACCGGTCTCCGCGACTCTGAAGACATTGGATATGTCACCTTTGTACTCTTTCCCCGCCACTTTGCCAAGCCCGACGTATCATACAACACAATCTCACACATTCAGTTGTTCCGTGATTATCTGCACTACCACATCAAATGCTCCAAGGCATACATGCACTCCCGCATGCGTCATCGCGTAGCAGAATTTCAGAAGATTCTTAACCGTGCCAAGACAGAGGTAGCGGCCACGGAAAGGAAGACTGTCACGTGAGTTCATTCAGTGAGATTGTGTTGCTAGTGTCTCAACAAGATCGCAGCGGTAGGACAATGGTGGTTCGGTAGTGGAGGAGATGGCGAAACGTTGATACAGTTTGTAGTGGTATCTGCGCTTTCTCACGCCACGGTAGTTGGAACATGAATACATTTGCAGCTGTTTCTTCGCCTCTATGGACGTCGAACGCGTTGATGAGCCTGTGGCGCCATCCAGTGAAGAGGCTCGCATACCAGAATCAATTCGCATAACCAGACGCGGGAAACTTCGTGACTGGGTCAAGAAAGCGCTAGATTTTTTCAATGTGCGTACTATTTGTTCATGAGAGAGAGGCATCCAACCTGGCGCAGAACCAACCTGACAGGCCACTTGTTCTTTACTCGGCACCGGCGGATGTCTCGACCTCCACGATTGCACGTCTGATCACTGTCGTTGAGATCACCAAGCGTGAGTACTTGAAAGGACGGGACATATCCACGGGCGATGTTTCTGGGCTGCACCAGTATAATCAACTCCTATTTGAGCAGCAAGGCGAAGATCAAAGGGACGCGTTGAACTTGGCTCTCGATGGTCATTCGCAGTGCGTGACACGGTGCTCTTGGTGGGGTCGTTAATCCGAGCTGTAATAGCGTGAAGCAGTCATACATGCCGCACATGAAGATTACACTGTCTGTCAAGCCTATCGCGCTCAGCGATGGACGAAAAACGTGAGTCGTACTAAAACATCCATCCGTTGGGTCACGCTCAAGACAAGCCAGACATCAAGCACCCATGGTCCGTCGTATGTCCAAGGCCGCAAAGGCGAGGATGCGGAAACGGCTGAGGAAGCAGGACGGAGAGTAGTTTTTGTGTCAATGCATACCTTAAAAGGCGATTTTATGACGTAATACTACCGTAGATTTGTGGTGAAATTTTGCAAGGCTGGGTTGAGCGACTTTCCAAAGTCGAACCGTAGTCGCAGTGAAGCCTAAAGTCCCGAGTCAAACAACTGACGGGTCTGCTTGTCATTTTATTTCGGCGAGTCTCCCTCAGCAAGTTTCGGCGCCCAGAAGCTGTATTGATTTGTTGCATTATCTCGCCTTATCGCAACTGCACCGATATTGCGCCTTTCCGCTTGGTCCAAACCTGCCGGTAGATCTCCGACCTTTTTTATAACGGCTTACTTGGCTGCGCGCATGCCCCGCCGCACCTCTGCCCGCACGGTCACGTCCCCTGCGACTCCTCAAGCTCACCTCGCTCCTCAACAACTAGAGACCCCTTACGATGCCAACATTCACCAACTCCGTCGCCATTGGAAATGGGCCGCCTTTTCTCAATTCTTCTTCACGTTCAGCCCTCTTCTCGCCATGACTGACGTTAGTCTCACCGTAAGTTCATATTTCATCTCAATTACTCGACATTCTCACCACGTCTTCCATTGTCAATAGGACATTGAAAACGATCTTGTCCACTCGACAAATCGGGTTCTGTCTCGCATTATGCAGCGATTGCTCGTAACTCTCACCCAGGATAGGAAGATAACGTGAGTATTCCCTCACCTGTGCCACTTCCTTTTCCCCCGACGCCTCCATTGATTGCCATGTCCAGGACTGATAGCTGGCAGAATGTATTACGACGCCAGTATCAAAGGAGAGACCCAGAAGCTAGCCCCATCGGCCTCCCGGCGCGTTCCCACCATGTCATTGTCGAATCTTCTCGAGCATCTACAGCACCTCTGGGCGCTGTATCCGAAGTGCCCCCCAACGAAGCAGAATGTAAAGATGAATCCACACAGCAGCACAACCAATCTACCGCTCCTTCGGATAACCCCGACAGTGTGGTTCGCGACGAAGGTTCGATTGAGGATGAAGGGTACATCTCCGCTACGAAGGTCGAGGAAGAGGACGAAACATTAGAGGCATCAGAGAAGCAACTTGACTGGTTAGACCTTTCGATGCTCGTCAAGCTCGAATCTTTGCATACTTTAGCGGAGTGGCAGTTTCAGAATCCAAACAGGATCCGCCAGCAGATGAAAACAGATGACGAACAAGCCACATGGGTATGTCCGAGTCCAAGCTTTCCTTATCTTCTTCCTTGACAAACTGTCCTCATAAAATACAGCGGATTGAACCTATTGGATATGATGCCAAGCGAAATGCATACTGGCTTATTGGTGGTACGTGCAAATTGCGTCTCGTTGATGACACCAGCCAACATCATGAGCAGATGACCGGCTTTGGATCCAGCGAGAGCCACCCAGACCAAACCTCAAGCGGAAGCGGAAACCGAGTGGAAATTCTAGAAATACCACAAAGAAGCATTCGCAGTCCTTGTCAATGAAACGCCAGCGGGTTGATCTTGATTTAGAGGCTGTCGGACAGTCACCGGCGGCACGTCCCACTCGTGGCAAGGCAAAATCCCAGCTCACTCCAAGCCCTAGAGGTGCTCGTGCTGCAAAAATGCGGGCAAACCAAAAATTAGATGCCCAAGCAAGAGAGATTGCCGAGTTCAAGGGCCAAATGGCTGTTTCTCATACATCCACTATACCTCGTAAACCTACTGGCATAAGGGTTAGTGCGCGACTGCGAGGCGTAGTTGTTCAAGACGATGAGTGGCAAGAAGTTCCCGACGAATGGCTGGCCATGGGCGATACCCATCAGAAACGTGCCAGGGCTGCACCTTCCGGACGCTTGCCGGTCAGCAAGAAAAAGATGAGGACAGGCTTAGAGAGCGAGGACAGCTCAATCAGTGAACTCACTGAACTCAGCGATGGTGAAGATGACGCAGTGGAGGTCGAGCGAGATTCACACGAGAGGCCAGTAGTGGATATGGGTGAAACGAACGCGGAGCATGGGACGGATGAAATCGAAGATCAACCGATTGAGGAGGCAAAGCTAATCGACCCACTTGTTACACCCCTTCCCGATGATTTCGTTGAGTGGGAAACGGTCAGTATACCTAATATTCTAAACAGGACGTTTACTTACCTACACAAACAGATATGTGTGACTCTCGAGGAATGGGAAAGCATCGGACAGCAGTTTGAGAAAGCAACACATTATGCGGAGAAGGCACTCCACAAAGTATTATCACAAAGTATCGTGCCTACGGTTACCGCTGAACTCAGGGTATGTGTTTTTCTTGTTCAAGTACATGTGCCCTTCTGATCTCATCCAAGGAAACCGAGAAAAACCGACGGATCGAAGAAGCTGTCGTGCATCGCAAGCGTTCCTCCAGGATTGCGATGAAGGAGGTTGAAAAGGAAGAAGAACGTGCAACAATGAGAAAACGCGTGGAGGAAGAAGAAAAAATGAGTCGAGCACGAAGACTAGAAGCTCGCCAGCAAAGGGAACAAACAGAAAGGTTGAAGAGGGAAAGTGCTCGAGAACTGCGTCGGCAGCGCGAGTCTCGGGAGCAGCAGTCGGCCGAAGCGTGCGAAGCAGAATTAAAGTCTGGTTGTTGTTCATGTTTTCATGTTGAATATTCTGACTGCAGCCTGCAGGCCCGATGCTTCTGTGGACATTATGCAGAAAGTTCCAAGCTCCAACTTATTACCCCTTGGACACACTGAGACTCCTGTCATTCTGAACGCTGTCCCGATCAATGGCACAGGCAGTGGGTCTCGTAGTCCCGTCGAGAACTGGGTACTAGATTGTGAGGTTTGTGGGAGAAAGGGCGTTAATCAGGTGAATTCTGAATCATGGAAATTGGCTCATTTCCGACGTAATTGCTTCACAGGACGATGGTGTACCTCTCTTGTGTTGTGGTGCGTGTGGGAAGTGGCAACATATTGTCTGCCATGACACGCAAGATACGGTGGCTGGACGTCCGAAGCGTAATTGGGATGCTGAGGATTTCATTTGCCGGCAATGTCGCCCGATAAGTTCGAACGCCCCGCCCACTAGCCCTGCTAGCTTCCTCTCGTTTGGAATGAACAACAAGAGAGGACAAGCATCCAATTCTCAGGCACATTGCGTCGCATCACCAGACCACTCCAGAAGCTACCCTAGTAGTGATTACCACCAAGATTCGACATCGAATGCAAGATACCCGTACGATCAGTCTGACGTCCAGGCAATCATCCCTTCTCCTTCGACCCAATCTTTCCCCTCTCAAACCCGCCCGGCGGGTGTCACATTTGCACACTATCAGCCTCAGCAAGGAGGGTTCTCGACCTCTCGACCGACGTACTTAGTCCAGGATGTTCAACCCCCTCAGCATGCGCAGTATGCTATCACGCCTCATGCAATCCCTGCTGGGACAACAACATACCCATCCACTGTCCATGTAAGTTCTCCATCAACGTTTCATGAACATACCTCAGCTTTTTGTCTTCAATCACAGGCAGTAACCCACTCGCCCACCCAGGTCCACGAACAGTGGCACCCTTCCTCGTACCCACGCACTTCCAATTCGTACCCATTGAATGGCGGATCGCCCATGCTTCCGCAAGGCGTTCACCCATACTACAACGGACATGCCCACACCTCATACTCTCACATACGGGGAACAAACAATCAGACCGTGCTAGGGCAGTATGCAGGGCTCCGACATGTTCCATCATATCAACATAGTAAATAGTGGACGACTCCACAACTAACTGTTGTAATACAGGCTTTTGATTTATTACTGTTCTCTACCCCGTATCTCTGGCCATGGAGCCAGACGATACTGTGGACACACTGATACACATACAATGTAGAACATGGGTAATGCGGAGTAGGGAAAATCTATCGAATTGTTTCATACATCTTGAATGCAGGAGACGTGAAGGGAAACGGATCATCATCTGTGACACTTTCCCTGTAGGTCCCAAGCAATCAAGATCATGACTGACCAACTGGGTGGCGAATTTACGCACTCGATAGGTCCCAGAATTCTTAACCCGCGGATATGGGTGTCTTTACCGCTCATATGGTTTGCTACGACGATGATTTGGAGGACGTACGCATGAACTGGCTTGCTGGGAAACAGTGATCCAAGTCAGGTAACAATTGGCCTGTTGATCGAAAATCGCACTAGGTTGTTCCGTCTTCACTTAGTTCCGACGATACATCAAAGGTGATCCAGCCATCCGGTTTCTCGAGTGTAGCAACTCGGACATCTTGGAGATCACTTGGCCCAGTTCCGGCACGAATTGCCAAGGTTGAAGGCGTGTAAGAGTCGTCTTGCGGCCAACTGAGATATATGCTAATTTTCTGAGCATCTGTACATCAGGAATTCGGAAAGGAAAGAAATGAATCGGGTCGACCTGAATTGGGACTTTGCGGGGAAATTCTATAGTTATAAAGTGAGGCTGGGGGCCATCGGAACTAGCTCAAATTTCAGATGATCATGTAGTGGACGAGATCGGCATTACTGACTGCCAAAAGGTGTCCGGATCGCCGTCTCTTAAGCACTCTGCGCCAAAGCCGAATTTATAGGAGGAAACAGACCATTTGGCGATGCGACCAATGTCTGGCCATGGAAGGATGGGTGGCACTCGAGCTAGGATTCGATTTCAGTATCTGAACAGTGATCATCCTAGAGGCGAACTTTGGTGCATGATCGGCAGACCGTCCTTGGGCATATTGGCTGCTGCAGACGGCGCAGGATTGGTGCCATTTTGTACGTCGTTGCGTGCGGCGCCAGTGGGCTCGGGTGTGGCCTGGGCCATGTTGGTTGAATTTGAAGCGTAGTCGTATTCCGACTCCCGGGATCATCTCATTGTCGTTCTGAGTGACCGGGATCGGACTTGGCCGGTGTGATAATGGACGACACGAGCTGGCCGAGATTGACGCACACCGACGATTACCCTCGCTATGGCCGACAAATGATACTAGACAACTTTGGCCTACAAGGTTTTTTACTTGCTTTCTTCTACCGTCAATGTACTCAGGCCGTCCTAGGTCAAATCAAGCTGCAACGCGCATCAGTAGCAGTGGTCGGCGCAGGGGGTCTGGGATGTCCTGCACTCCAATACCTCGCTGCCGCTGGTGTTGGCAAGTATTTCCTCTCCATCGCACTACCGTATTATGTCTCAGCCAAAATCAGGACGAATAGCCATCATTGATCATGATACTGTCGAGCTTTCCAACATACAAAGACAGGTTCTCCACAATGAGGAGACGATTGGCATACCCAAAGTACTTTCGGCGACAGCAGCGATCAAAAAGTGAGTGACTGCTTGTTTCTCCCGTTCATTCAAGACGCGATACCCCCTAGAATCAACTCAACGATCCAGGTGGAGCCCATCAACGAGGCAATAAATTCGTCCAATGCGATGACACTGCTGCAGCCATATGATATCATTCTCGATTGTACAGACAATGCGCCGACCAGGTATCTCTTGTCTGACACCGCCGTTCGACTCGGAAAACCTCTTGTCAGCGGTGCCGCCCAAAAGTATGAAGGTCAGCTTTGTATCTACAACCTCGGCGAGTCGGGACCCTGTTATCGCTGCATATTTCCCAAACCGCCTGCCCCCGAGATGTCTGGGAGCTGCGAAGAGCTGGGTGTCCTGGGTGCTGTCACCGGTGTCATCGGTGTCATGCAAGCATTGGAGACCATCAAGATCCTGGTTGGTCTGCATGGTGCGTACAATGCCTTTGATACTCGTTTCCAACAAGTCATCAGCGCAGATGGTAATGCCTCCCTCATGCTATTCTCCGCCTTGTCAATGCCACCGTTCCGGACCATCAAGCTTAGGGCAAATAAACCGACGTGTGCTGCCTGTGGGGTGGACGGACAAAGATTGGGTGCCATTCACGAGACTGACTATGTCGCCTTCTGTGGGGGACCCCGGCCGGATTGGCAGGGGAGGGGTTTAATGCCGGGAAAGTCTGGGGACCGCATTTCTGTCCAAGTGAGCTGTTTGACGCTACGCTGTGGAGAATGGTCTCAACTACATTCAGGAACTACAAGAAAGATTGAAATCACAGGAACAATACATGTTGCTTGATGTTCGTCCCAAGAGCGAGTTTGGCATATGTCATCTACCCGGTTCACTAAGTAAAACCTTTCGTTATTCTTCCTGCATCATTCACAAACTTCATATAGGCGTTCCGCTATCACAATTGCTAGCAAATCCGTCTTCCTACCTACAACCCAATGTCACATCAGAGATTGTAGTGTTGTGTCGACTGGGGAACGATTCACAGATTGCAGCAGAAGCACTTCGCGAACTTGATCCATCATTCGATGTAACAGATGTTATTGGAGGGCTACGTGCATGGGCAAAATATGTGGATCCACAATTTCCAGTGTACTGAAAGGAAATAATACAACTTGCTGAGGGCACGACATGAAGCATGGAATGGCATCCGTACTCGCAAAATACAGTGTCTAGAATCAAAGGAATTGGAATACATGTTACTTTCCTGGAATCGCTGTTGAACGACTATAACACGCCCACGAAACCGCATACACTCACTGATAGCAGCTTTAAACCACTTGGGTATCTTCTTCTGCTCCGTCCCAGTGCTTGGGCTTGACGATGTCGACTTTTGGGCTGTTGCTGGTTCCTCAAACCTGGGTGGCGTTGGTAAGTCGGTTGCTTGCGCAGCAATAGTCAATAACAATGGCGCCGGTGCATCACTCTCTAGTTTCAATCGGTCAATGGATTATAACCTAACCTAGTGCAGGAGACAAACTGTTAAGAGCCTCGTCCTCGAAGCGAAGCAAGAGCACAGAGGACGGTGCCAGCTGAAGCTCAACCAGAGTCAAATCCCTGACTGTTGGATCTGAAACTTTGAGGTCGCGTTTAGGTGGGGACTGATCTACAAGACAGCATTAGCAAGCATCACAGCGTGGGCGAGTTCACCAACATAGTATAAACTTGATCGGTTTCACATCGTCGCGGAGCGAGGAACGGACGAAAGCGTATACAGAACGGATTTTGTCTGTCGACGGGAAGGTTTTCTCCAACTGAGTACGGTCGCTAAACCTGACACGAATTGTGGTCTGCATCGTGGGACCTCAGCTTCATCGATGAGATGAAGAGCAAGAACGGACATTGGGCCATCTATCTTTTTTCGCTTTCTCAGCCGCTTCCCTTGTCGCCCGTAGCTGTAACGGGGCATTGACCATTGCCTGTGTACGAGCGGTTAGAGTGGCTTGCGCAGCCGCGAGATCAGCCATGGTTGGAGTGAAGTACGAGTCGGACAATTCTCCTACTTCAGACCTATAGAATGAGTGGAAAGGGATACAATCCAAGGCCCATAGACGCACATGGAAAGCCGCTCGAAGAGGTGGGTGCCTTGTATACCTTGAAATCTGACGGTGGGACCGCAAGAGAAATGCCATCCCCTGAGGATGGAAAGCGAGGGGTATCAGACATTGAAACGAGTTGTTCTGTACAGAGCTAGGGGACAATATATCAACGAGATCTCCATTGCTACGAAGGACACCACACGAACAGGCCACTAATTGCGGCGCTAATTTCCTGCCTGCGAAGAAAGGTATGAGTACTGGAAACAAATCTTGAAGAGAGAAAATCAGTAAAATTTAAGTTGTCTCAGCCCACGAGCCTCAGGATGAGCCGGCAAGCCCATCTTTTGGAGCAAGGCCCATGAGTCGAACGCAAATTACATGAGTCCATCATCTATGACATGAAATGGGGCATTAAACGAAGCCAACACTCACGAACTTGAACGGTTGCGTTCTATCTCGCAGTAATGATGAGTGAGGTGAGATTAGTGGTTGTTTATGTCTATTTCACTAACACTCTATTTGGTACTCATCCAAGGTCCCGGTGAAGCGAACAGTATTAAACTACGCCTAGTCGAATCCATTCCCAACCCTACTGCCGATCCTTGAATATTTTATCAATAGCTGCACTAGAGTACGATTTAGGACGCTCGAGTGCTGAAGAAATGAATTTGTTAATGACATCAGAAGCCAATGGAAGCCAATACTTACGTGCACCAAGGGCCCGATCCCAGATAAGTTGTGCCGCAACACCGAAAGCCCTCGACACACCAAATAACACCGTGTAGAATTGCATTTGAGTTAAACCATAGTAACTTAGTAGCACACCCGAGTGAGCATCAACATTCGGCCATGGGTTCTTAGCTTTTCCGGCCTGCAGAGATGGTCAGTTAGAACACAACAAACAAGGCAACGACAAACTTCTAAAAGGATGCCAGGTACAAGGTCGTAGACCTGTCCAACCAATTTGAACAGGGGGTCATGAGGTAAATGTTTCAAAGCAAATTCGCGTTGTGCAGTGTAGCGAGGATCCGTCTTGCGCAATACAGCATGTCCATAGCCAGGTACAACTTGACCGCCTTTCAGCGTTGACCACACGTATTGTTTCACAGCATCATCGCTGGCAGTCTCGCCAATCTTCTCCTGCATTTTGCGTAACCATAACAATACTTCCTGGTTGGCGAGACCATGCAATGGCCCAGCCAGACCATTGAGAGAAGCACCAAATGCTAGGAATGGATCCGAAAGAGCAGAACCAACGAGCTTTCCGGTGTGGGCAGAGACGTTACCACCCTCGTGATCACTGCGCAACACATAAGGAACGACAGGATGCAGATATCTTGAATCTTACCTGTGGATGGTAATGTAAAGGCGGAGAAGCTCCACAAAGGCCTCATTTTCACCAAAGCCAAGAAGTGCAGCAAGGTTATGCGAATAATCTTTATGGGGATCGATAGCAGGGAGCTTGCCGTCACCGAAAACATTGCGATAGATTCGTCCAGCGATGTTGGGAAGCTTGGCGATGCTGAAAAAAATGAGCATACGAAAACGAGAAGGAAATGAAGAACATACAGGTCCATTGCATCCTCGAAGGTGGGTCCCCAGTACTCCTTTTTAGAAACACCGTCCTGGTAGGCTTTAGCGAAAGCCGAATCGTGATTGAGCTGGAAAAAGCATTTGAATTTTAGTCTCGAAGGGGAAAGAACACAACCTACCGCCGTGACGGCCAAACTAAACTGGCTCATTGGGTGTAGTGTAGGAGGGCATCGATCGAGGATCTCTTCCACAAACTCTGGAATAGCGGAACGAGCCGCCCAGTCTTGAGATAGACCAGTGACCTGCTCTTGGGTTGGGATTTCACCGGTGAGCAAAAGCCAGAAGAGAGCTTCAGGTAGAGGCTCAGAGCCGCCAGGCGCTGTCGGAAGAAGCTTCTGGCACTCGGGAATAGACTTGCCACGGAAACGAATTCCTTCCTCTATCATACGTCAATTAGTGTCGGGTATGAGACCTCTCGGACAACAGCGCTTACCGGCATCGAGGACAGAGCCATCCCAGATCAATGCAGGCAAGCCCCGCATGCCTCTGAGGAAAAAAAATAAGTGAAATGACAGTAGGGCGGAGTTCTGAATACATGCCCATAGAGCTGGTCTACCACGACAGGGCCGAATGACTTTTTGCCGTGCTCAACACGTATCCGCTTGACCTGAGGATAGTTTAGACTGAAGAAGAAACCGTTGACAAAGAGCGCATACATTCTCTATTTCCGCAGGGATGAGCTCGGAGAGGCGTTCTTTGAGTGTCGACTGTTTTGGGACAGCTGAAGAAAACCGGGCCGAAGCAATGCCTGCGCGTGCAAAGGGAGAACGCGACTTGCGACACGGAATGAGTTGTCAAATGTACAAGCAGTAGGAAAGATAAAACATACGGCGTGAACGAGGGAGCGGAGAGATGCAGCCATAGCGTGAATGTCGTGGAGATGGACGAAGAAAGAAAGAAAGATTGAGCGGCCGAAAAAAGTAGGAAAATACCGGAAACAAGTACGGCACAAACACCCACCATGACGAAACGAAAGAGACAGTCCGAACAACCTCAACCGCAGATCTCCCTCCTACCACAGGTCTGCCCTCTGCTCAATCCATCCCAGTATCTCATATTACTACCAGAAAAAACACTATCGTCAACGCGCACATGCCAACCCATTCTCTGACCACGCCCTCGATTATCCACCTTCACCCGACATGATCGACTGGAGTGAACACTATCCTGCATTTGCATCCTCTGATAAGCGACCAGAGTTTGCAGATATCGGATGTGGCTTTGGCGGCCTTCTCATCGCACTTTCACCGCTTTTTCCTGACACGTTGATGCTCGGTGCGTTTTCCCGTGCGTGTCATGGTGCGCGATCTCATCAAAGTAGGTATGGAAATCCGTGTCCAGGTCACACAGTATGTTCAAGACCGTATCGCCGCTTTGCGTGCAACCTCCACAGGGCCCGCCGAGTCGTCTTCATCCACCACTCCGGCTCCTTATCAAAATGTGTCCGTCGTCCGCGCCAACGCCATGAAATTTCTTCCGAATTTCTTCTCCAAACATTCCCTGTCCGCCCTCTTCTTCTTATTTCCAGACCCGCATTTCAAAGCTCGCAAGCACAAGGCTCGCATCATTTCTCCTACCCTCCTCGCAGAGTACGCTTATGTACTCCGGCCTGGAGGCATCATATACACGATAACCGATGTGCACGATCTGTACGAATGGATGAAAACGCATCTAGAAGCGTTCCCGCTGTTCGAGAGCGTCTCCGAGGATGAGCTGCGACAACAAGGCCATGGTCCAATACTGGACGCCGTATATCATAGCACCGAAGAAGGAAAGAAGGTCGAGCGAAATAGTGGTGAAAAATGGCTTGCGTGTTTCAGACGCAAGGAAGCTTCTAGAGTATAACTAATGTCATTACTCCAAGTCTTCCATCTCAGCCTCCTTTGTGTGATCCGTCTTTTCTCTACTACCGATGGCGGCAACAAGCGTTTGTGTCCTTTTGGCGAGTGCAGCCCTCATTTCGTCGTGAAGGACTTTGCCACAATCAACGGCCAGTTGAAAGATTTCTTGGAACCGATCAAGGTGTAACCTGGTGTCCATTGTCACGAGTGTTACACGCCCTGTGCGAGGCATGACAGCAACGGACAGATGGGGCACGTCGTTTTCTTCTAGCGTGTTTAGGTCTAATAACGGGGAAGTCGAATGCACGCCGCCCGAGATCGCACAAACGAAGTCGGACAATGCTATGCCCGCGGCCGCAAGGGCCAAAGTAGTCCCGTTGAGACAAGCAGGAAGTAAGCCTCCGTCCTGCTGGATGACTTGGATGAAGATATCAATTTGGGATCTCGGGTAGAGTTGTGCTTGCACGACAGGCTCGAACGTCGATTTTATAGTTGACGCGAGTTCAAGCAATCGCCTGGTCCAGGTGATGGTAAGCATACAAGGACGCAGCACTGCCCGTATACAGCGCAAAAATTACTGATCGAACAATGACTTACTTGTCCCCTTTGGTGCGCTTCCTACGTTCGCCAGCGCTGAAGGACGCGATGTGAACTTCAACGTTGATGTTGGCACGATCGTGAATAGTCTGCGATCGCATTTTTGCCTCTCGGGGACCAAGTACAGAAACGAGTACTTCGGTTAGACCATGACGTATGGTGACAGATGCGTCGGCGGACCCTTGCAGTGAAAAGTCGATGTCGATCTCTCTCAGCTCGTATTGTTTTCGTCCATCGGACCTGAGACCGCCATCATTGAGGATTTCTATCCTTGAAGCCTGAATTTATATTTCAGTATGTAAACCTGAATGGCCCGAGTAATACTTGCCATCGGGATCTGATGATGTAGATGATGGTCAGAATGCGTCCGCTCGGAGTACAACAATAACTACTCCGACGACTGGTGCCTACACATACACTTGAATGACAATAGTCAACGCTAACGACATTGATCGGGACCGAGTAAGGCTCAGAGGTAGGCTTATCTGTTTGCTTGTGTATACCTTCTGCACGCAACCCGAACAGTGGGGATTTAAAAAGGGCCAAGGTATATCGCCCTATTCTCAGCTCCCGAAAAACTCGACCCCGTTTTTGCATAATATACCATCATGGCGAACAGCAGCGAAGAGTTCGTGTACACTCCCCCGTCTCTCCTGGACACCGATCTGTACAAGGTAGGATGATCATTCATATTACTCGAAGTCTGTTACTGAGCGCCCGAACAGTTCACCATGCAGCAAGCAATCGGAAATCATTTCCCAAACACGCGCGCCACCTTCAAGTTTACACACCGGGACCCTGATGTATTATTCCCCCGCAAAGCCATCGATGTATTCCGCAAGTCCGTTGAGAGTATGTCCTCCATCTTGTTCGCCTCGCACCTTATCAATGTATATCAGGTTTTCGGGATGTGCGTCTGACAAACGAGGAGAAGCTCTGGCTGGCGCGCACGTGCCCCTATTTCTCCAATGAATATTTAGAGTACCTCGCTCGGTTTCGGTTCGATCCTTCCCAAGTATCAATCAAATTCATACCCATCTCCGAAGATGGCGAACACGGTCGAGTAGAATTCGAGGCCGAGAGTCTGTGGAAAGAAACAACGCTCTGGGAAGTCCCCTTGATGGCTTGTCTAAGCGAGGTCTACTTCCGCGTAGGTGCGGCGGATTGGAGCTACGAGGGCCAGAAAGGTAAATGCCATCCTCTGCATTCCTTGACCGATTTAATCCTATTCCACAGAGAACGCGTCTGAAAAGGCGCGGGCATTGTTGGAAGGAGGATGTGTATTCAGCGAATTCGGGACCCGGAGAAGGCGGTCATTCTACACTCAAGATCTCGTGATTTCAGCTTTGAAACAAGAAGCTGAACGATCACAGGGGCCAGGATTCCTTGTCGGGACAAGCAATGTCCGTATCACCATTAAATGCCTTTTCATTCTTATTAATTTTTGAATCCATAAAGGCATACTTTGCAATGAAATACGACCTCGGCATAGTGGGCACCATCGCACAGTACGTCCTCTGTCCGCTTGCTGATCTGGTTTGCTAAGAGAGTATGATAGTGAATGGTTTATGGGAGTAAGTATCATCTGACCTCGCACTCGCAAAGTGACTTCTACTTTATCTAGGTCACAGCGTTGAAGGGGTATGAAAATTCAAATACGAATGCCTTGGAGCTTTGGAGTCAAACCTACCCGAACGACTTGTTCGTCGCATTGACCGACACTTTCTCCACCAGGGTCTTCTTCCAGGTCTGTCTTCTTTTGGCGCGTTGTGCAAACGTTGATGAACTCGAATGACAGGAATTCGCAAGGAATCCAGAGAGTGCCAAAAGATGGACAACTCTCAGACAAGACTCGGGCAATCCCTTTGATTTTGCGCCAGCAGCCAAGGAAATGTACGAGAGTATCGGGATTGATATCCACACCAAGACCATCCTTTATTCCGACTCTCTGAGCGTGGACAAGGCCCTTAAATTGAAATCGCACTGTGGTGAGATCGGCTTCAAATGTGAGTGAACCGTGACGGAGAATAGATGACGGTGATTCATATATATTACAGCTGCCTTTGGAATCGGAACATCCTTTACCAATGATTTCAAGACGAAGAGCAGCGGCTACACTGAGAAGAGCAGAGCTCTCAACATGGTCATCAAACTCGCCACCGTCGATGACAAACATTGCGTCAAGATCAGTGATGACCTGACCAAGGTGCGGTGAACGGTTGGTTTCCCCTGTACCCGCTTGACATTCCCATCTCAGAACACGGGAGATAAAGCGTCGGTGGAGTACGTCAAGAAGTTTTATGGGCTGCTCAACAATTAAGCTGTGTGGGGAGAGCAGAAGGACCCTCCACTCGAATAGACAATACGAAACTAGAGTTTGCTTGTTACATCTCTATAGGAATGAAAGTAGAACCGCTTCAGTATCTTGGATATCCAAACCTTGCGCAACATCTAGGAATTCTATGTATCTGAAGCGGTCCACCAATCCTAGCGTCCGCCGTTTCATACGTTTGTCCTCCCCATGTGATCCCGGAGGTCGCGTTTGCATACCTGCAGGGGATTAATACGGTAAAATGCGAAGAAATTTCATCGTACGTCTCTTCACTTCCATCGCTAGTGCTGGTAGCCCAGACCCAGAAAAGTGAATATCAATACGAGTAACACTGCGGGACCCCCCCTCCAGGAAGATGGGCGGCGTTGTTGATGAATACTGCTCGGAAAAGACGTCCGTATTGAAATATAGCGTAGCCAGAAATATTGGTCGCATTAATAGATATCTCGACCACTTGGACAGAACCAGTCGAACCAATCGCTTCGGCAGCAATGATCGCCGCATAGTAGGGGGGTTGAATATGTGGAGGAAGTGGAGTGATCGGCGAGCCATCCAAGTTAGAGTAATTGAGAGTCACTGGCTGGATCTTGAAGTGGAAAACATGAGATATGATGTATTAGATCTTGCCGGAAGGAAGATGGGAGATAACGTCATGAAATCCTTGTCCGATGGTGATGTTAGTTGCCTCCGGGTGAGGAAAGGTGATCGGAGAAACGTAGTGTGCTTACGTGATGCTTACTGCATGTACAGGTTTAAAGCTAGAGGTCGTCGAGAAGATGATCATAAATTTGGGTCATCTTTATTGGAGAGCTGGTACGAGATGTAGCTTATAAACACGCCAGAGGAGAAACAGACTTGGGATGCATGCAACAGATCCATGTTTCTATAATTCCAGTCAAACGATGTTCGCTGAGGTTAATATTTTTACGCTCCGCTCAGAAAGCATCTCGGCCGCCATCGGCCCATGCACAGTACCACCCATGTCAGATGTCCGAACACTCCTCAAGGTAAAACGACAAGAAATACGGATAGACCACCCCTTGGCATCCTACACGTCTAGTGGGCAGCTGCGTTGTGTCGTTTGCGAGACAACTATCAAACATCCATCCGCATGGGATGGCCATCTAGGGAGCAAAGCGCATCGCACAAATATAGTGCGCGTCAGGGAGGAGGAGAGGAGGCAGAAGGAGCTGGAGCTGGAAGAGGAAACGAAACGTGTCAAGCGGAAAATACCAGAGGACGATGACACAAACGGAAATGCCACCAAAAAGTCGAGGGTCACCCCGGTACCTCAGTCATCTACGTCCAGCTTGCCCCCAGATTTCTTCTCTGACCCGTCACGCGCGCCCGTTCCTTCATTCGGTGACTCGGACGATGAAGACGGAACGCAGGAGAGACCGGCTGCTCCCTTGAAAACGACAGGCGAAGGTGCAGACTCCACACTCGACCAGGAGTGGATACAATTCCAACAATCAGTCATCAATGCTCCCGACGCGGTCGCTACCTATGATGGTGCTACCGTATTTGCAGAGCCCGAGCTTGTCTTGGATTCATCCGAGGGGCTTCCTACTCTTGAGGGTGCAGCTGCACAGCCAGTGGCCAAGACGGATGAGGAAGAGAGGCGGCGAAAACAACAAGAGGAGCGCGAATTAATCATGGACCGCCTTTTGGACGAGGAGCGTGCGCAGGAGGAAGCGGATATGAAGGTTGTTATCATGAAAAACAGATTAGAGGCCCTCCGGAAGAGACGCGAAGCATCGCGATCTGCAAAACCAAACGGAGGAGTCGTTTGAGAGGACCCGCGTCTGCAAGTACTAGTGCCTACCTCACTTCGCGTCGAAGGACAGGCTTATTCTGCTTGTGCGTATATTAGACATCTCGTGTTCTTCCTCAGTGTGGTGTCCGATCTGTTGACATGGTAGGAAGTAGTCACCGAACATTCATGTATGCTTTAGCATCATATAGCATGTCCTGACCTGGACAACCCCTTAGGAAGATAGTTCCTGCTCTGTGCCTGTGAGGAACAGTGCTTTCCCAATGGCTATCATATGGCCATAACGTTGGGTGGCTCCCCACGATATACATAGTACTCTCAAGAATTGCTCAGCGCTGAGTCTCCAATGCAATATAAGATAATTCCAGGTTTATACCGTATGGTTAACGCTACCCAGGGTCCGTTGCTCCCCTTCATCGCTCTTTTTAATGATTCCATCATTCCCCTTACCTGCGCCCCAATCAGTCCAGTCTACTCCTTGCTTGTGCACCATCATCAATGCAAGTATAACTGGCAGATACCACAAGCTGGAATGAAACAATGATCTTGCTTGTTTTTCCCCACATGATCGCCAAAATGCTACGGCAGATCGGACCCAGAAGAAGTTGGGTAGAAGCGAGGTTAGAGCAAATGCCCACGTTGTGAGGCCAGAGAGCGGGAACAGGATTGAGCACATCGGTACCAAAAATACCGCGTGTCGCAAGCTAACCAGAGCATTCTTTTGAGGAGAGAGGACGGATAACATTTTATATCCTGCCTGGGCATAGGATGCCCGTACGAGATGCGACAAGGCGTTAAAGTGGGGAAACTGCCAGCTATAAAGCAGCATGAACAATGAGAGGGCGCCAAGTGGGTTATCGATCATCGCTATATCGAGAGGAATGTCCGTGAGGAATGGCGGAAGGAAGAAGCTGACTGGGTAATCCGACGTTGGAAATAGTTTCCCGCCACAGGCCGTCCAACCCATCAAAGGAGGTAGCCCACCAACTACTGCACCGACCCACGTGTTCAGGATGCTCTTGCGCTTCAAGTAGGTGTATAGACCCGCGTACAGGCATATATTTGTCGCTCCGATGGCAGCCGTCAAAGGATTTGTCATGGTCCACAAGAGTATAGGCCCAGTGATGCCAGTTGCAATGGCAAAACAGGTTGCGTGTAGGGGACTGATTGCGCGCCGCACTAGCGGCCGTTGGCGAGTGCGAGCCATTTGTGCATCGTAAGGGACTTCCTGCAGTTGATTTAGCGTGTTCGCGGAAGCTGAACACAACGCAGTCCCAAGAGCAGTGGATAGTAATATCGGCAGAGTAGTAGGCATCGGAGCGAGAGCAACTCCAGATGTGGCCGTAAGCACAACCAGCACGGTGAGACGCGCCTTGGCAAGCTGAGCGTAGATGGTCAGGAGTCGTTTGGGTGTGAGAACAGCACTCTCTCGGAAAGTTTCGAGGGGCTCCACTGGTTTGGTCGCCAGATGGACAAGACGTCGAGTGCCCCAGTTATCGTTGTGGAAAAAGTACGAGGCAAAATCCTTGCTGCCGGGTGTGGTCGGACAGGGTTGCTGGCGAAGGCCGAACGATCGTGTAGAAAAGAGGCGACGAGAAAGCGCTGGGCGACTACATGACGCGAAGGTCTGTAGACACCTCATATCGTCTAAAGACGGTTAATGTCAGTGTAAGCAGAATTGTGCTGAACGTACCACTGAACGACGAGCTGGAGTCAGTGCTGTGAGTCGGAGTTTGAATGCCCGCAAAGACCAACTCGCGTTTTCTGTTTCGGCCAGTCTTGCGACAATATGCCTGGGACCCATCTGCTACCCCCAAACCTCCTTAAACTTTTCGCACCTCGCCCACTGCTCCCATATAAACGACCAGTGGGGAAAGACATCGACCGTATACACTGCAAAGATGTCTCTGGGGTGGCAGACATTCTCGAACGACTCAAGGAGCAGTCCACTGTAACATTGCTGAGCGGTGAAGGCGATGCGATGGAGGAAGGAGAAGAACCCACCTTCACTCTTGCAGAAGAGACAAAACGGCAAATCAAACGGGAGGAGCGCAAGAAGAAGAAAACAGAAATGTTTAAAATTGCAAAGGATACATGTAAGTGTGCTCTTTCCTGACAACCTACTTTGCTCAACTGTCCCATTACTGTAGACAAGCCGGCTGATGACGCAGAAGCTGTCGGAGATCCATACAAGACACTCTTCATCTCCCGTTTAGTGAGTGCATTTTCGTTGCGTCTTGCGGTATTCTGATTTCTCAAATGCAGCACAAAAATGCGACCGAAAATGATCTACGACGCGAATTCGAGACATTTGGTACGATTGAACGGGTAAGAATCGTCCGAGACAAGAAAAACCGTGGCAGGGGTTATGCGTTTATTGTGTATGAGCGTGAGAGGGATATGAAGGGTACATTCGTTCTCATGTTGGTTGTGAATACTTCTGCTCATACCCTTCCCCTCAGCCGCCTACAAGGAATCCGATGGTCTCCATATAATGGGCAAACGCATTCTAGTGGATGTTGAACGTGGACGAACGGTGCGAGGGTGGAAACCGCGAAGACTGGGTGGTGGGCTTGGCGGTAGACCCAAAGCCGTCGAACCCCCTCCCGCTCCAGTTATTGCCCCCCGACCTGCAAGGGGCGGATTTGGAGGACGAGGGTTTGGAGATCGTGGCGGTTTTCGTGGGGGGAGAGGTGGTGGTTTCAGGGGTGGTGGTTTTGGCGATCGTGGAGGGTTCCGTGGAGGAGGGGGAGGGGGAGGAGGAGGAGGAGGATTCCGTGGCGGTCGTGATGACGGCTATAGGTAAGGTCTTCTGTCGCTTTTTGTGTGGTCATCCTCTGATGAAGTACTTAGGGGAGGGCGTGGCGGAGGCATTGGGTTTCAGGGAGGTGGATTTGGTGACGGTCATGCTAATGGATATGGTCCTGCAGGTGGAGGGCCTGGTGGACCGGGAAACTATGGTCCTCCTGGTCAAGGTTATGGACCACCTGGTGGTGGGTATGGTCCTGGAGGAGGTGGCTACCGGGGCGATCTCAAGCGAGAAGGATCCGGTGGGTATGACGACAGAGAGGTCAAACGACCGCGATATTAGATGTGGGTTGGGTGAGACACATTTTTTTCGTCTAGTTTTCATCGCATCCCTCGTCGGTTCGGATTCGCTGCCTCAAGTTGCAACCCTGCACTAGGTAGGGTGTGTAAGTACCGATTACCTCTCTTGTTGCTCTGCTGCCACCAGCGTAAGTATATCAGTATTTTATGGGCTAGTTGCCGTGTATCAGAGTATGCTGGGGCAAGATTTTGGCGCGATCACAACCAATGATTTCTATAAAGCGGAATGTCTGCGGAACGGCACTCGCATATTCGGTAGCACGTCGAAAAAAAAAAGAAAAAAAAGCGCCACGCCAGGAACGAAACATTCGTCAGTTGTCAGACGGCAGGTCTAGAATCCCGTACTACGCAGTATTAACCATCGTCTGTGCTCTCTGCTGGTTGTATCAGTTGCTTTCTGGTCCATGCCGAGCACATTCACGAGTCCTCAAGTTCAGGATAAGGCTGCTTTGCCTCGCAGTTATGGGTAGTCTTTCCAACTCCGACAAGTCCTTTCCGGGAGTTGCGATCCGATCTCAGAACAAATTGAGGTTGATCACGCTAACGTTTTCCGTTCCATGTCAGCGGCGTCAGGTCGAGTACCTGCACACCACTTATGTCTTTGGTGACGGGGTACCTGCGAGCGGTAAGTACAGCCATTTTGGCTTCCTAAACCCTTTCACCCGTCGCAGACCTTCACCCACTCATGGTAGAACCTCTATCCGGCCCCCAACGCTCGCGACCAGCGAGTATGACTCCCGGAAGAGCCGACAAAGAAAAACGCAAACGTTCACGTGTCACACCAGAGCAGCTTGTGCATTTAGAGCGGCTCTTCGCCTTGGATCGTAGCCCCACTGCTGCACGCAGAAAAGATATTAGCGACATGCTTGGGATGCAGGAGCGCCAGACGCAAATTTGGTTCCAGAATCGGTCAGTACCCACCTCTGTCTCTCACACCGTTCCTCACTTTCATTCAGCCGGGCCAAGGCCAAATTACAAGAGGGTAAGAAGTGTCGAGGAAACAGTACCGAAACGCCACCAGTCGTACCTCCAGAGTTAGCCACCGGGTATGAAGCTGAATTGCAAAATCTTCTGCATGAAGACGAACGTGAGTGGTTTCATCCATCTTTGTATATATATAATGACTCGGTTCGATTATCAGCCGTTACTATCATCCCTTGCACTGACCTTTCTGTTGGCACTTGGCGTCGAATTGCGACTTCCCTTAGAAAGCATGACCTTGTGGCCTATCTATGTGAAAGCAGACGATGCCTGACCTGGTACATCCATTCCTCGGGATATGGTTTTAAAATGGAAATCCCATTTGATGTCATCGTTGACACCGAATTCACAAACGCTACTTCAGAATCAGCGCTCGCTTCGTTCATTCTCTCTCAACCACCAACATTCTATCTGGACTCGTTTTCTCCTCCCCACGCTGCTCCAGGTACTACGCCGGTCCGCTATTGGAAAAAATGTGCAGATTGGACCGAAGACCAGCAGGCCACCAAGGTTCTGAGACACAATCTCGTAGGATCTGCTGCCCAACTCGCTCATGTTCTTCACCTCCTAAATGCACACAAGTCTGAATCAGACGTCCGCCCTCACTCACGGGGCTATCACTCCCAATCCCAAAAACCGTCTCCAACTCTCTTAGAGGGCTCCTCGTCACCAGGCACACCTGCCATCTTTGCAGGGACAGGATATTATTATCATTCACAGGACAGCGTTGATCTTCGTCAACCAGACCACCAAATTCTCACCCGAGAAGGATCTTTCTCCTCGCCTGTTCCTTGTCAACAACACTCTCTACCTGATGGATCGGCACATCTTCCCGTTGCACAACCCTCCTCTGGCGTGGTTCCCGAATCTGATCCTCCTATTTATGCCCAATATTCCCAACACCCCGGCACTGAAGTCAGGCAATCAACCCCATATGCAAACACCGCTGTGCTATACCATATTTCTCAAGCATCAATTTCTGATCATGGATCTTCTCGGTCTTTTTCTCCCCACAATTCACATCAACGACCCTACTCTGCTGGCTCAGTTCATTCCCGTCCATACCAGGCCGATAATAGGATACTTTTTCTCCCCGATAGTCTTCAACCACTTGGGAATACTCCACCCCACCTACTTGGAGCGCCACTACTTTTGACCACCCCATTCTACTCAACTTGATAGATAACTAATATTTGCACAGTAAGCCCCTGCGACCCAGCAATGCCTGTCATTTCTGGCGTGTCCAACTCGAATACTTTACAGGATGCAACCACGATAGCACTGCCCTAGCATGGACGTTAAACGTTGCAACTTCCACAGTACATGTTCGCACCTTCCATTCTCACTACGCTGTTTCATTGCAATTCGATCAGATGTAGAGCATCCTTGCATACGCACTTCTTATAGCTCTGAGTAATATTCACCACAGCATACTTATCATATCCCACAACTTTCGAATTAGTTGAACAATATACATTGGATTATTATCATTACCAGGTCAACGGAAAGTGCTAATGCCCTCTATTGGGATATGAAGCATTCCAAAAGCTTCACGGTAATAGAAGTGGTCCAATGTGTCTAAAGCTATTGCAGTGTACTTTCCCTCCCTTGACTGGCTCTGCTTGTAAGCGTCCGACTCACGATATTGACTGGAAATCAAAGACATATGTCAAGCTCGGAGTCGCCCACAACCGGCTAATACTCACATGCCTCCATGTAGCGATCCATGCATCGTGTCAAGCACGTCTGCAGAAAGCAACTCCGTGAGTTATGAACACAAGTATGCGCATACCGGGAGCTACCTCTTCCGAACTAGTCAACGATGTTCCCGGCTTCGGAACGCATTTTGCAAAGCACTTTTCGTTCGTTTTCTGGGTCACAAGCATGAGAAGTGTATTACGCGTGTATGGCGACGATGCATACAGTAATGAGCTCTTGAGCTGTGGCAAGACTTATTTCTGCCCGAATGGCGTTCACGACGGCCTCCTTCTGCGCGGCCATGTCTATGTAGGGACCATTTAGCACTTCCAGCGCAGAAGCGAAGCAATTATTTACCTGGCTTGATGCCAGACGATGGTTTGAAGAAGTCGGTCATGGTCCTGGTGTGTTGACGGTCACTACGAAGGAATTCAGGAAATTATTACTTTCCCTTTTCGGAAGCTCAATCGCAGCACTACAAACCTGAAGACAAGCGACTTGAACTACATCATAGACGATGGGTGCTGGTGAGTCCTCCGCGAGGAATACCCAAGATCAGGATACCTCTGTCTCCGATTACTATGAACTACTCGGTGTCGAGGAGTCTGCGACGGCCGATGAGATCAAGGCACGTTCCACCCACTACCCGACATAACCCGGACATTTATCAGCACTATCGCAGAAAGCGTTCAGGAAACTCGCCCTCATCCACCATCCGGATAAGAACCAGGATGACGTCGAGGGCTCTACGCAACGCTTTGCGCTCATTCAGCAGGCGTACGAGGTATGTCCACTATCGGATCAACGCATCGTTTGTTCACGTCCCTTGTAGGTTCTCAGTGACGAGCAGGTCTGCTTCATTTGTCTTGCTGTACGCGTTCACTCAAAGCCTGATGTCATGGGTCCAAGTAGGAACGGGCTTGGTATGACTCCCACAAGGCATCGCTAGTCCCAGAGCCAGATGCAGACGCTGTATTCGAGGACATCCGAAGGGGCGCTCCGCCTCCGCGCGCTCGCGATCGTGGATTAACAGTGCGGCACCTGTCCCAGTTCTTCGATCCTAGCAGATGTTCCGGATTCGATGACAGCCAAGATGTATGTCTCGCTTTTTTGGTGTAAGCGAGATACTTCTTACACGCTTTCTTTTCTTTCGCTTGCAGGGATTCTTCACCCTTTATCGCAATTTGTTCTCCAGGCTTGCGCAGGAAGAGTCTATGATATCTGATATTGAATACCCGCAGTTTGGTTACTCGACGTGGACTTGGATGTCTCCAACGGCGCCATCTGAGGCCGTTAGGAACTTTTATACTGCATGGCTGAACTTCTCTACCTCAAAAGAGTTCATGTGGATGGATCATTACAACGTAGTAGATGCACCAGATCGCAGAGTGCGGAGGTCTGTCTCTGCAATCGTACAATGACCCGAGGAGAACACTGATCCATTACAGAATGATGGAGAAAGAAAACAAGAAAGCACGGGAGGACGCGCGGAAGGAATACAACGAGACCATAAGGGTGAGTGTTCCAATCCCAGCTACTCTATGTGCAGATGAAGTCTGACCTCGGAATCGGCAGTCCTTGACAATGTTTGTTCGAAGACGTGACCCACGTTACAAGAACCATCTTGCTCACCAAGCACGAATTAATCAGATGAAGGCCAACAACTCCTCCCCATCGGGCTCCAAGGCCATGTCCCGCAACCCGCAAAGAAACAACACCACTTACGTCGAGCAAGAGTGGCAAAAGGCTCCTCGAGACCATCAGCATGACGATCTCGAATGGGCAGCTGCAGGAGGGGAAGACCCTGAAGAATGGGAATGTGTAGCGTGCGGAAAGTCATTTAAAAGTGAGGCTGCATGGGACAGTCATGAGCGGAGTAAGAAGCATATGAAAGAAGTTCAAAGATTGAAGAGAAATATCAAGAAAGAAAACGAAGAACTGGGGCTGTCGGGAGAAGGTGACAGTGACGAGCAGGACCATGTTGTTGAGATCGACGAAAATCTGGCAGTTCCTGAACCACCACCAACACCACCCGAGCAAGGTGCCGATGAATCGGATACCGTTTCTGTGCCTCCCCCTGAAATCATCGACTGCGCGGAAGACGAGTTCGTTTCAGAAGAGACTTCAGGAGACAGGGACCAACTTCAAGAAGACAAAATACCAACACGTGACGATGAAGGATCAGTTCCGCAGCCTCCAGTGGTTGCATCGGCTTCACCAGAGTTGTCCAAGAAAGAAAAGCGAAAGTTGCGTGAGGCGCGAAAGGCGCAAGCAGCGGCAACCGAGAAGGGCGCACTGCAGGCCAGTTACCCCGTTTGTTGGAAGTCACGTCCTGATCGTTGTTCAGGTTTGCAATGACTGCAAAAAACCGTTCGAAAGTCGAACTAAATTGTTCAATCATATCCGAGAGACAGGGCATGCGCTTGGTGTTCCAGACGACAAAGCTCCACAAATTAGAAAGAGTAAGAAAGGCAAGAGATAACACACTAGGACTAGGACTAGAAAGACATACCAACAGGAAAGATACGCAGTTGTACAGTTTCTCCTAGTCTATCCCATCAACTGTGAGACATCTTCTGGTGGGTATTTTGTTTGTGAAAATGTCAGAAGCCTGCAAGGCGATCAACCACTGTTCAACAACAGCCAAAGATTAGCGTACCGTTTCAGGCTCTGGATATATTTGCGGCTGACTTCGTCATTGAGCACATGCGCCACTTGATCGGTAGAGATCTTCTCTCGTGCAGAACGTTCATGGATACTAGAAGACAGGTGTCAGTGGCGATTTTAGCGGCGGGTAGAGAAAAACATACCCAACCATAGTCACACCTATGGGCCATGGTGCATTTCCTATCGACAACCGAAGATATGCATCATTGGCTTTTTGATATTGTCGTTTCTGCATGTAGTGAACGATTTCAGCGATGCGAGCCAACATGTCCGAAGGTAACAACTATTATTGAGTGAATATGCAAGTTGGGATATGAAATCAGTTCGCAAGTAGCTGACGTACTCTTGAACGCAAAGTCTTGAAGAGTGGCTTGAGATAGTCGGCGGATTGAACCTGAGTTGCAGCCGCCATTTTTCCTTGGTTAGTCCGCTTAACATGATCTGTAGAGAGGATTGAGTCTGATGAACCAAAAAAGTCGTTGCTTTCCAACCTGGTCTCTCGTCCATAGCTTCTTCCCATTCCTTGAGAGTGCGTTTCAATGCATAATAAATAAGAGGATATAATTTATCCGGGTCGGTTTTGATCAGATCAAGGTCCAGAATGCCTGCGCTCGGCTCCTCAGAGTCTCCCTTTTTCTTCCCTTTGCTCTTATTCCTAAGCTCTCGCTCCACATTTTCGACATCTTCTAACGCCTTTTTGAAATCGTTCTGGCCACTTTGATGTTCGTGTCCTTTCTCTTCGATCAGCTCCAGTGCGCGTAGACGGAGCCTCCGGTCTCTATCGGATTCGGCAAACAATCGGATGGGTTGTCCTTTGGCACGGAGTCTGCGGATGGTCTCCTCATTCGAGATATTAAAGGATGATTCGGGTATTGGTGAACCTGAATCCTGGGCCTCAGCAACAGGCGTGGGGGAAGCAGACCTGGGATGTTTCTGCTGTTCCATTGGTATACATTAGCACAACAGGAGGTTAAACACTCACATTTGTATCCGTCTTTGCATCAGTAGCAATAACTTTGCCCTTGTCCCTTGCCGCGTCCTGTACCTCTTGGGCTCCCTGCTTAGCCTTCTGTTCTTCTTCTTGCTTAATCCTCTCCATGTCTCCTCGCCGCATGTACTTTTTTTGTCTGGAGCCGATGTCGGTCTCCAATGCTTTGCGTTTGACCGCAATTTCAGCCTTGAGCGCGTTCATAATGGCAGATTGACAGAAATGATATTGTCTTGTTGCGGTGAATTCTGTGCTAATCAGCGGCTTATATAATCCGACAAAGCATCCGTGACACCCCGAGTTGACTGTCTTTCACCAACATCGTCTGCAGCCAAAATGTCCGACTCTGACTTGTCCAGGTAACCTACTCGGTTTCTGTCTGGTTGCTTGAATTTTACTTTGTTCTTTTCAGCAAATATGTTCTTCAGACTGCGGGTTTTGACGGTGAGCCTGACACTACCAGTCGAGTTGCTTTGCCTAATGCACGTGTTAGCCCGTTTCCCCAATACCAACCAGACGTTGCACTGGTATGAATGAATCTTGCGATATCTGTAGGCTCATGTGGTCATGCGCGGGCAGCTTCCAAAATTATACCGATTACTTCAAGTGCATCACTGCCAAAGGGGAGGATTTTGCACCGTGCAAGCAGTTCAAGAGGGCGTACAACTCCCTCTGTCCAAGTAAGTACTTTTGGTGATTTTGATGCCTTGTTATCTTATTTCTTTCTAGACGAATGGGTATGAAACAGACATTGTTAGCTATCTCACCACTGAGCGTCTTTGCAGATATCCAGATTCGATGAGCAAAGAGAGAATGGAACGTTCCCTGCATCATTGGAGCCTTGATAGATATATGCCTGCGAATGAATAGACTCTTGTGGAAATGTTGTTTTTCTATTACGAGTCTGTCAAGTTTATTATGAATCGCGGAATATGAGGGTTTGCGGGACCCTCCATAAGTGTCGGTCTGCCCATCGGACTCAAGGCACCGAAGCATGAACCATTCCAGTTCACGACAAACTTGTACCTCGGTCACTACTCCCGCATCTCGGCTTACCTTGGACTAGTCTTAACCCACGATGGACAACGTCAATCTCAATGCCCTTACTGAAAATGCGGCGAGACTTGGAATGCGTATCCAAGAGACTTTCAGCGAGCGCACCCGTGATCTCACCATAACACGCGGTGGAGCATCCATCTTTGATATGCCGGATGACAAGGTGAAGAACATCGGGAAACAGCTCGACTCCAACAGCGACAGAGAGAAACTCGATGCCATGAAGCGTCTCATAGCCGTACGTGGTCACCTAGAAGAACATCGTTCTGACCGACAGTTTAACGTGCAATAGCTCATTTCCAAAGGTCGTAATGTCTCAAATTACTTCCCCCAAGTCGTGAAGAACGTCGCCTCGCAGAATCTAGAGCTCAGGAAACTCGTCTATATCTACCTCTTGCGTTATGCTGAGGACGAACCTGATCTAGCCCTGCTCTCGATCAACACGTTCCAAAAGGACCTTGCTGACCCCAGCCCACTTATTCGTGCAATGGCGTTACGCGTCCTAAGTGGTATCAAAGTCCCAATGATATGCAGTCTGGTAGTTCTTGCGATCAAGAAATGTGCAGCAGACCTCAGTCCATATGTCCGTAAGGCAGCTGCTCTCGCAATACCGAAGGCCTTTCAGTACGCATTATGCTTGTTCGTTTTCTCCGAACCAGTCTGAAATAAATGTCTTTCAGATTAGATGCTGCGCAACAACCTACTTTGATATCTGTCATAACCACTCTTCTCCGCGATCGTTCCCCTCTCTCGATTGGCAGTGCAGTTGTTGCGTTCGAGTCTGTCTGCCCCACACGACTAGATCTCTTGCACCAGCAATACAGACGTCTGTGCAGAATTCTTATAGATGTGGATGAGTGGGGACAGGTCTATCTCCTGAATCTTCTGCTCAGATACGTGCGCACGATGTTACCTAAACCGACTCTCTCGCAACTCGGCGAGTCCACGGAGGAAGAAGTTGACGCTGACCTTCAGCTCCTTCTTTCATCATCCGAGCCTCTTCTCCAGTCCAGAAACCCGGCGGTGCGTTGTCCATTTATCCCCCACTGTCACGTCCTTGGTTCACATATCCTCAGGTAGCGCTCGCTGTCGTACGCGTGTTCTACTATACAGGCCCTCCGTCATTCACCAGCAAAATCGTGAACCCTTTACTTCGCATTATGCACGTATCACGAGAAGTTGAACGGGTGGTCCTTGCGTATTTGGTGATTGTCACGCGGGCACATCCAGTGAGTATTCGCAAGATGTTGAGACAAAATTCATCAATGCTCGACAGCAATTATTCTCGATACAGTACCACCGATTGTTAATACGTACTGATGATCCTTCGCAAGTGAAAAGAGATAAAATCAGGGTGATGTTGAATCTCTGCGACATAGATAATCATCAAGCCCTCCTTCGCGAGTTTATTGTGCGTCCCAGTTTCAATCTACTATCAGTGTTTAATACATGTTCATCTTTCCTAGGATAATGCCGAAGATATAGACGATGTTGTGGTTGGTGATGCGATTCACGGCGTTGGTCAGTGCGCAAGAGTTGTCCCGTCGTGTACGCCACATTGTCTCTCTGCTCTCATGGTCATGATCAAAAGCAGACATGGTAAGTCTCCTATTGTCATACCATGTTCCCTACTGAACAAGCAGCAGATATTGTTGTCAGCAATGCCGTTCTAGTCTTGAAAGCTCTGATCCAAAACCAGCTTCTTATTGGTTCTTCCGCCGCTGCATCGTCACAGTCGCCATTTACCATCATCGCGCTTCTTGCTCGGCGGATTGGCGATATCAAGCACCCTCAAGCGCGCGCTTGTGTTCTCTGGCTGGTAGGCCAATACAGTGCAGCGTCAGGGGCAAGCACTGTCATAGAGGGTATTGCCGATTGGGCACCGGACGTCCTGCGGAAATTTGCAAAGTCTTTCAACGCGGAGGTACGTCCACCTCCTCAAGTCTCCCGTTAGCACTCACGGATACCCTCACCAGGCACTTTTGGTCAAGCTTCAAGTTCTGACGCTCGCCGCCAAACTTTTTCTGCTGTGTCCAACGGACCAGAGGTTGAGTTTACTTTGTCGCCACGTATTGTCTCTCGGAAGATACGACCTAAACTACGACGTTCGGGACCGCACCCGTATGCTCAATTCGCTCCTCGTCGGCATATTGCCAACGATAAATGGCGAAGGGATGGAAGAACAGAGTGGCATCATACTTCGACGAGAACAAGTAATCAAGGTTCTGTTCGATGGGAAAGCTGGTATCGTTGGAGAGAGTGAGGAAACCTTGGGTGCGTCGTTACCAAAAGACCTTGATTTGTTTCCAATGTGCTGCTGTCAGGTCACCACTACCTACCGATTGGCTCTCTTGGCATTGTTACAGGAAAGAGCACACATGGCGAGAGTGTCCTCCCAGAATGGCTAGAAGGAGGAATCGACCCTTTGCTCCGACGGAACGAAGAAGATGCCTTCCCTGTAGCACCGCCTCCTCAAGCGATCAGCTCAGCAGGTCTAGCAGTCCCAAAGGCATTGGGATCTGCAGGTGTCACGCCCGTCGTACTCACTCCTACGGGCAGCTCAACGCCAGTACGCGAAGCAAAGGAAACCTGGAGGAATTTGGATAAATTTTATGCGAATGATAGCGATAATAAAGATTCTGAAGGTAGTTCTGAAGGAGAGAGCGAAAACTGGGAAGACAATGATGCACACGACACCGAAGAAACACAAGAAGATGATGCTGCGGACGACGAGAGTAGCGAAGAGGACGGGCAGGAGGGAACTGAGGAGAGCAGCACAAAAGTACAAGAATAGCATCGATTGTCACATATCAAGGACTGTCTTATAGAATAGCACCATCCGGAAGTCGATAATATAATGGCTAGAGAAGAGTGCACTGAGTATTTAGCAGGATGAATGGAATTGAGGTACGAACAGTCCCAAATACGTGGTAGTAGTGCCCATTTACACCACCTTCGTGCTCGTTGCCGTAGTATTCCACCGGGAACCACTATCGGATGGTAAGTGGTGTAAAAAAAGGGACAAAGAAGACGCACATGGTGTTCTGGAAGGTCTTCCTTCCATGTACGTAGAAGACGGGACTCGTCCGTTTGGTTAGCAAGGACATGGCCATGTTTGGGGAGGACAAACTGCCCAATCTGAAGCTCCGTGTCGGTGACGATGCCACGGGATACCCTCGCGTAGGCAGTGCGATACAAGCCTCGGTATAAGATATATTCGCACCTGCGATAGGCCATCAATAGACGACCCTCTTGGCAACACTCAAGTCCACGTACCACCTGTCCGAATCTTCTGGATCAATATCATACACAAGACCATCGTTCACAAGGATGTCATACGGAGCCGCTTAATCCCCTTTAGCTTGCAGTCAAAGACTAGTCAGCAGAGGAAACGTACGTCTGGGTGCGTGTGGCTCGCTGACTACATATCCCAAGAACACCACTGGTCGAGGGTATGACGCGGCCATGATGCGTGCCAACTCTTTACTCTGTAATTCTCTATCCAGGGGGTCTTCCTCTAGAGACAAAAGAGTGAACCTTCCAACCAACGGGCATGACGTACAGAGACTTACCCTGACCGTTATGCGACACAACGACCGTGATCTCGGTGCCATGCACATCAAGAACAGCTTCAATGGCCGGGGCAAGCTCGCCGTGAGGTGACGGAAGCAGATGGTGATACGAGCGAATGATCGGGAACTAAGAGCATTTCGGTCAGCTTACTATAATCCTGCTGAGGCAGGCACCTACCTTGGACAACAAGGTTGCTCCCCATGTATGCAAATTGGGACCAGGACCTAGATCAACATACTGGGCAAGGTGTTGAGGTACTCATCATCAAGGTAAGGACGGAACTCACATAACCCAACTCTTCGGCAGCGACGCGAGTCCTAATTAGCATGTTAATCGTGCGATTTGTTTAAATGAGTCGTCTCGCAACTCACAAGTCGCGATTTCCATAAACCGTCCGCTAATTCGTGCGCGTCTCAGCTGCACTCATACAGTATCAGTATCAGCACTCACGTGTAGATCTGTCTCCAACAACCCGACGACATCAAGCTGCAGATCCCTGTCAACGACCAAATCAGAATCACTGCATTTACCGGAAACGAGCAACATACCTGATTACGTCTCGTATGCGACGCTGACTGTCATGCCCCACGTTATCGATCCCGAAATGAATGGTCCAGATACCAGCATTAAAGACCCTCGTCTCAGGTTTGTACGGTCTTGGTCCCACAGCGGGCCAACGGAGAAGAGTGACTAGAACAGATACAAAAGATGAAAGGCATAGGATTGCAATGATACGAGTGCGTGTTACACTCGGGATACAAAGTGGGGAGTTGAACTTGATTGATAGTTTGAACGAGGGACGGAAGGCAAGCGAGATTGCAGCCAACTGCGCAGTGAGGACTCTGTAGACGGTCTTGAATATGGAACGAAACAATGCAAGAGATACATACAAGTCAGTTCTTTCCCGCAGGTAGACGCCCCCTGGAACGAAAGCATACGCAACGGTCCACACATTTGCAAGATAGAACAAGATGGCAACAAAGAATCCTACAAAGTGCCTCCTACCCACTTTGTCGCCCTGCCATGCGGAAGACTGTGACAGAACAGAAGGCAGAATGGACATGCAGAAGATTGCAAAGTTTAGTCCACCTAGAAAACCAGTCCAATCACGGAAACAGTACATCACGAATGCGCTTGCGCTACCGTAAGCAAACCAGAGAGGATGGCTGAGTAGCGAGGAGGAAACTGAAGCTGGGAGGATGGCTGGAATGATTAGGCCGAGAGACTGCGCGAATAAAGTGATGGGCCCATGTAAATGAGGCAACGGTCCCCTGGGATGTGCGTCCTGGTATCCGGTCCATGACCAAGCGATGATGGTGCTCGAATCAGTGAACATGCAATGTAACGTGAAGAACAGTGATCCCAGTGCGATTGACGAGGGTAACCAGTTTCGTGGGATATCCTTGGTATTGTTCGACGCATCCTTTTTTCTCCTTGAGTTTGTTTCATTGGGAAGCAAGCTAGACGGACGAGTGGCCAGTTCGAGAATTGCACAGACAGCAATCGCCATTCCAGTCTTGTTGTAACCACCGATCTCTTCATTCAACATCGGCCAGACTACACAAAAGTGAACACGCGTGAGTTGCATGATCCCCTGATCCCATACCTGGGTTATTCGAGTGATTGGCATGCTTGGATAACGACGACAGTACCAATCCTATACCCAATACTAGAAATTGATTCGGATCGATTGCCCCTCATTGTGACAACCAAAAAAAAACTCACGGAATCCCTGGTATGCATCACCTCCTGCAGTCCAATCTGCTGCTTGAGTCAGAAGGACTGCGACATTAGCCGCAATGACGGCCCAAAATCGCTCCAAGGGATCGTTAATCTTGTACGCTGCCAGCCCAATTAGGGAGAGCAACCGTAGGGTCACTCTGCCCCATCTCGTCAGTGCCCAGTTGCGGATAGGCGCTATTCCAAGTAGAGCCGGGGAGAGGTAAATAAACACCGCTGCTTCGGCACCAGAGAGACCGAGTTCCCAGACGGAGAAATAAAACAACGTTGTAAGGAGAGAGGTTACGATGGACCAAAAGATGTACGCTAATCGGATTCAAAGTAGTGCGCAAATTGGCAGATGCAGAATTGGATTTCAGTTTCCTATGACAGAGACAAGTCCCATCACTCACATAAGTAAACATCGGCGGCGAAGCTCAACCAAGGTCTTAACGCAACGTTCGCTAGAAATCCTTTATCCCTGACATCAGATTTAGGCTCATCCGAGGTAAGTTTTGCCTGAGTCTTGGGATTGGCAGTCGCTGACAGGAGTTTCTCATCTTGTTGGGGCGTGTTGTTATTCTGAACGGACGTCAATTTATTGTCATTGGCAGGGCGCAAGGGTCTAATTATACGAAAATGTCAGATTGGAATTAGACAAGGTGATGCAGCTGATTATACATGTTTTTATCCACAGTACTGGAGTCCAGTGAGACGCCTATAGCAATCTACAGGTAGGGTAAGCAACTAGGAAAAGAAGAATCGAAACTTGCTTGCCTGCAAGTTACACTGATTGAAGGCGCCTCCCGAGAGTGAGTCGTAGAGCACATCCAAGAAGATGAGTCCCCATTCAAAGAAAGCGTATCGCGTATATGCTATGAGAGAGTAAGCATAGCACAGATGTCAAGGGGATACGAGCCTACCACCAGGTATTCTGTGTACCTTATGTTCGATGAAAAAGTACACCAGCGGAATGATTGTCGCAAAGAAACTAGGTTCAATATCAGCAGCAATACACACCGATTTGTGAAGGTCCTTACGCTACAGCGACGAGTTGACTGCAAGGGTGACATTCAACTAAACTGACGGGTGGAGAATAATATTAGACGAACCGCTTCTTCCGTACTTGGACATGGTTCGTAGGGGTAGTCATGATCCCTCCCAGCATCCATGGCACATTGCACACAATATACAATACCATAAGTACATCATGGGCGTCGTGATCGTCATTTGAAGTGATATACACCCAGCCTCCACACGCAAGTGTACGCACGAGACCAGCAAGGAAGGTCCAACGTGGCAAGGTCGAATGCGATGTGCGGGTGATGAAATACTGCAGGAATACAAGAGCGAAACGCGGACCGCTTGTTATTGCAATGAGAATCTGAAAAACATTGCGCTCTGGATACCAGTCACCAATACTACGGTCAAGCGCATAAGCCAAAGGGCGTGTATCCTGAAGTCGACCCACTCACGTCGCAGAGACGGAAGGAAACCACTCTTCTGGATATCCTGCGATGCCATTCTTCACGATTTTTTTGTAGTGGAGAGCACAACCGACTAGAAGGGCAGAGGTAAATGCAGCGAACGCGAGATACGTGTGGGCTGCAGCGATCCAAGACGCGTTTATGACCAGAGGGCCAGCTTTTCGGCTTATGGCGGTCGGTGTCGAGCCCGACATGGCCGAAACTTGGAGGATATTGTCGTGTCTGAGAGCAACGTCAGGTTGTTTATTTGCGTAGGCCTCTTACGCGACGACATCATGCCGGCTGAGCACAAGATATCCCACATACCCATCACTGTGTTCACCGGATTTCTGGGAGCGGGAAAGACAAGCATTATCCTCTCCTTGCTTCCGAAACTCCCCAAAGACTACAAGGTCGTACTCCTCAAGAACGAGTTTGGCGACATTGAAGGTGGTACTAATTCCACCACGACAGACGTCATCATGCTCATCGGAAGCAGTTGACAGTCAACTCGCAAAGCAGTCCAGTTTGGCAGCTGTCAGTGAAATTCTTAATGGTTGCATGTGCGTATAAGCCTGCGTGTGGACGACGCTGTGTTGAGCACCAGTGTCCATAGGTGTTGTGTCCTTGTGGGTCAGATGAAGACCGCCCTCTTAGAGATTAGAGGTAGGAGTCGATCGTTGGTAAGGAAGTGCCATGATCATTCTTGCATCCACCCCAGACAAATTTCGCCCGGACCGCATCATCATAGAGTGCAGGTGATGATCACTCTGATTGGAAGTTTCCTTGTTGATTGCCATTCAAGTGGATCTGCTTTTCCTGCCACCCTCGCATTCCAGATCCGTGAATTAGAGCGAGAAACAAACGATGATATCAAACTAGACGCAATCGTTACCGTCATAGATGCGGAGAATTTTGGTGGCTACGAAGACACATCTCCGACAGCCAAGATGCAAGCGAGTTACTCAGACATCATCCTCATTGTGAGTTTGCAAGTGCTCTTGGAGATGCCGCGGATTCGATAACTGGTTGGGATCGCTAGAATAAATGGGAACACGTCGATGACAGAGCACTCGACCTTGTGCTTGATCACCTCAATACCCTAAACGATTTGACACCGAAGATCAGATGCAATGGACGCGACGGAGTGGATCCCAATATTCTCTTCGGGGTTGACACTAAACTCTTTCAAGACTCGGACCGCAAGATAGGCGTTCTTGGGGAAGATGTACACCACGATGAAGTGCAGACTATCACGCTTCTCAAGGGATCCGGCATATCACGAGTTACTGGTCACGTTCACGGCGAGGACTGCAAAGATAGTCATCCACTCAAAGCCACCGAGCATGGTGGAGATGGCGTCTGTACGATCGATGAGGGGCTGTTCCGAGATGCACTTGGGGCGGTATCGAAAGAGACAGTGTGGAGAATCAAAGGATTCGTGCGCTTTGAAAGCGGGGTCTACATCCTGAACTGGGCCTTCGGACGGTATGAGCTGACGCCGTGCGAGGAGGCAGTCCAGGGCTACGCTGTCCGCTTGACAGTGATGGGTGAGCGAGGCGAGGTGAAGCGCTCGATAAAAAGGTTCAGTAGTACGTTGGGAGTGGAGCCCTCCTAGACGTGTGTTATGATATGATAAAGAAGGTAACACATCCGCACGCCAATCAATCTACCGAGATGATTTTTTTCCAATGTCCTTTCATGATGTTTTCCTACCTCTTCAGCCCAGGTATGCACCTCTTTTCATCTCTGAGCGTTCTCATGTCATGTTTTCTCGTGCAGTGTCTTCTTACTGGCCTTTCCCCGTCGTTGCTGAGGAGCATGCACTGACTAAGTCCATAAACTGGCTACCCCGGCCTCGTTCACCGAATCTTTTTGAACCATTACCCTCTGGGCAGAGCCAGGGAAATCAAGTGATATGTGACGTGCTCTCCTCCAACGATCTGTACCACATACTCGGTATCCCACGTTCTCCAGCCGTCGATAGACTGATGCTCAGACGGGCTTATCTCTCGCGTAGCAAAGCCTGTCACCCAGAGTGCGTCTCCTTCCTCCTTGTTCCTCCCCGTTCTCACCGTACACGCAGCAAGTGTCCCGGAAACCCAGACGCTACGCATGCGTTTCAAAGAGTTTCCGTAGCTTACGGCGTGCTTTCGCAACCCTCTCTGAAACGAATGTACGACGCTCGCCCGAGCGGCGACCAATCCGACTTCCTCCACTCACACCCCTGCGGGTACGCAGACGAGACCCTCAGAGGCGTTCTCCTCAATATCATGAACGACTACCTGGACGGCAACCTCGAAATGATACGCACGTTTCTTCGTAAGTACAACCCCTCGCTCGCCCTCCATCCCCTCAAGTCCATCTTGCAGAAGCCGTCAGCGACCTCAACCCCTCCCTCAAACTCAGCGACGACGGCATCAACGCTGTTCTTTCCGGCCTCGAAAACATACGCGGCCGCGTCCTCAGTAAGCCCCGCCCATTCCTTTGCCCCAACCCGAATCTGACCCCACCGTCAAGCCTGCCGCGCCTGCATCCTCGCGCTCCACTCGGAGCTCATCCGCGTGCTCGAACTCCAATACGCCTTTCGGCAACTCCCGTACCTCGACATCACCGGTCGGTTCCGTTTGACTATCCAGCTGACGCGCATCACCCTCTCCCTCCCTGTCACGCTCGAAAAAGCGATTCAGGACGCCCAGGAGGACGTGTACGCCAATGGTCCGAGGAGCACGGCAGACGAGAGGGATAGAGAATGCGACAAGGCGGCGCTGTTGCCGAGGCGCGTCGTGCTCCTCATCAGGGGCATCGATGTCATTCTGGACAAGATGGAGCGCATCTTGGGATAGGGCGATGTGTTGGCTCTTTTGGATGTTGACTGTCGTCCATTTTCTTCATGCCGTTATGACCTTCTACTGTATGCTCGACATGACGATCTAGTTTCATTTATAATGTATTTATTTCAGAGTTTCATGATGCAATGTTCCCAGTACTTGGATGTCGTTTGGTTTCACTCCGAAGTTCTTTCTATAGGATAGGCTGCCCATGTTACACGATTAAGCAGTTCGAACGACGGTCTCGTTAAAATGGATCATACGCTATAGCCTGCGAGTCGTGGTCCACCACAAACAGGCAAGAAAAAAGTGGGACATCGACGAAGGTGTATACGATATAAAGAAGAAATAAGAAACGACCAAGCCTTTCTCGCAGAACTAGTGTACAGGAACTGTTCGAAGCCAAGTCGACAAGGGAAAGCTAGAAAAAGACGCGAACCAAGAAAACAAGGGCAGCCAGCGTATAAACTTGGTCAATACTGCATACTTCTCTGATTTTACAAGACAGCGTAAGATGACAAGTACCGCATGCCGGTCCATCAGCGGGAACGAGATAATGCCTGCGAAGTACTCACAACGTTCGTCCAGATCGCATCCGTATGGCCGTCGTGTGGGACGTTGACAGGTGCAATTTCTTCGAGCATGTACGAATCTTGTGATGGCTGGTACCCATACGTCCCATGCGGTCCATTCGGTTGTGCAGCCGCAGCCGCCAACAATTGACTATAGTCTCCGTTTTCATTGCTAGCCCCGTTTTCGTTACCAGGTACTTGCGAGCTGACAGGAGCCAGGTTCTCGGGGTAGAAGGGGTAGAATAGGCCCGGTGGGATGTCCGCGAGCTTTTCTCCCATGACCACCGGTGAAACCTGCCCACTGAGACTCTTCACAGGCGTGGTGCTTTGAGAAGCGGACCGCGGGCCGTAAGCGACATTCCCCTCGGGATACGATGGATGAGCTAGAGTCGGCGTCTTCTGTTGTTGTTGCAAGTGTACCTGACGGGGAGACGCCGAAGACAGTGAGCCTAGAATAACGTTCTCGGACTCCCAGTCAAGCTCAGAGAGTAGAATGGGGTCTTTGGGAGGAACGACGGAGTGAAGATCAATACTGAGAACCTTTTCGGCGAGCTTGGAAAGTAGTGGGTGACCACCATTCAAATCCTTTCGTTCCCAACGCCATCGGAATCGAGGTAACATGTCAAGAGCCATCCCAACGTCTTCGATCATGACTTGCCGCGTCAAGCGTTCACAGTGTGACATGTGACCATACAGAATAACCATGGCTGCAATGTGGAGTGGGATGGGAGAAACAAAGAATGCAATATCGGGGAACCGAATGAGTTGGTTGTGTACTATGATGACGTTGTGCGAGGTGACGATGGCTAGTGGGACATGAGCATCTCCAAACGAGAAAAAAACGTAGTGCAGACCATCAACAAGCGCCCTCGAGCGATGCGCGTAATCAAGCTCCTTCAAACTGAACAAGGCTCTCAGCAAGAGTATTCTTGATATCCCGATCTTGAGTAGCGTGAGCCCCTGATCCTCCGTGATGTCACGAACGAGTTCCTGTCGCTTTTCCAAAGGCCAATCGTCGGTCCCGCCAAAGTAGTACTTGTAACTGTCTGGTAACTGTCTTCGGAACTCCACCATACTCTTGATAATCCGCGTTGCATGTCGGATGACAGCATCCGCACTCTTGTTAGAAGGAGCGTAGAGCGAATTGATGATGTCGGCCTGGATCTCGGCAACAGGATGGGATAACAGAAAGTGCTCGGAGAAGTCGGCGAGCTGACCTGGCAGAGGCCGAGAAGGGTGGGGTGTGTTCGTATCAGAGGGAGCGATAGCGAGAGGTCTGCCGAGCAGGATAGATGTCCCGCGATCATGGACCATGACAATGCCCCACAATCGAATCCGAAGCTGTGCTTCTTCCTCGGTGAACGTGTTGTTCTGCGACATGGGATCATGGTGGAGACCTAATTCGATGGACAGCCGCACGAGGCTTCCAACAAGGCGCCAAAGAGAACGGCCTTGTCGCTACATGTGAATTCAGATGGAGCTAGTAATCGACAGATGCACAAGGCTTACCTCTGTATACAAGTACCATTGCAGCAAGATGAGCGCCTGGAGGCTGGTGATGGTGACACGAAGATGGGGCTTGACGGCCAGGGCGCGCTCAAAGAATTCGTAATGCTCAGGCCACTCGTTTGGGAGGAGTTTTTTGGTCGAAATTGGGCTATCGCTGGGGGACCTGAGGTTATTGTCGACGAGGGTGGCCTTGTGATTGAGTTCGTTCAGGGTACCAAGGGCGAGGACAAAATACATGCTACAAATGAAACCGGGATCATGCTGGACGTTTTCCCTTTCGTAGAGGGAATTGAGGCGATGTTCGAAATTGGAGCGGAAAAAGACGGGACGGTGGACGTTGAGATGAGAAAAGTAGACATCGACGATCTTGTTGACCATTTTACGGTCTTTCGGCAGCCAGATGGTGAGTTTGGGTGTCGATGGGGACGCGGCGAGGTTTGAGGTGGAGACGGAGACGGAGAGCCAGCAGTTGGGGTCGCGTGGAAGGAAAGCCTCGGTTATGTTTTGATCACGACCGGAGGAGAGGCCATTGGAACCCACTGCGAGATCCTCTCTGTCGTTTTGAGCTGCGATCTGGCTTTCACTCATGATGAGTGGATGTACGCCGAAACTCTTTGCGATAGCCTGGAAGGGATGAGGAAGAGAAGAGGTGAAGAGGATAGGAGTACGTACGGGGGTGTCTGAAACATCAAGGGACTGAGGGTCCTGACCCTTTACCTCGAGGGGGGGAGGTGGGTG